>ML660204.1:12938342-12978295 GCA_007570785.1 Antilocapra americana | reverse complement strand
CCAGTTCCATTCTTCTTTCTCAAGATTGCTTTGGCTATACGAGGTTTTTTGTATTTCCATACAAATTGAGCTTTTTTAAAGGGTGTTTTTGGCAAGTCATTTACACATAAGGTGTTAAAGTGTTAAGAAGATTTGTTCCAATATTTTTCTTAGTTGGTAAGCGATAAGTTGTATTATCAATGATGGCATAGCAGATCATAAAATGGTTTAACTAAATTTAACTAGATTTTATTTACTCAAATTAAACAAATATTGAGTGCCTTCTATGTGCAAGAAAGGGGGTGGGGTGGGTTTCCAAGGTCAGCCCTTCCTGGAAAAGATTTTATGATATATAGAGGGGCTAAGACATAATTGCAGGAAGTTAAAATGCAAGACAAAATATTTATTCTTGTTTCAAATACTTGCTTATTAGAAAAAATGACTTCTCTAATATTAATTGTTGGTAGGCTTTAGAATTCTTTCCATTTCCTGTTGTAGATGGCGTCCAGAATATTCATGTTGTTTTCAAATCTTTTAGCTGCTGTCCAAATTGATTTGCTCAGGCCTCCTTTCTTTTTGCTTTTGAAATTCAGCTCCATTTTAAGCAGAAATTAATCTACATTGCAATTCCACCTTTAATTTTTGAAATAGGTTGTTTGGAAAGATTTGTTCATTGTCTTGGTTTCCTCTTAAGTCTTTCCATGTCTAGTGAAAAAAGGGGTATTATTGTAACTCGGGTCTCCTCAGCGTTAGAGGAAATCTAGAGTGAAATTCTGACTTGGAGAGTTGTTTAACCTTTTCCTATCAGACTACTGGCAGTGGAAGGTTGCTTGAAAGTGGGCTGAAGGACACGCTGTGGACTTGGGTTGGGCCACAGGCTTGGGGAGTTTCATTTGATCGCTGCAGGCCAGTATCCCCAGATAAGGAAGAAGCCACTCTCCAAGTTCAGATGCTTCCTCCACTTCAAGGGTGGGACCTCTAAGACCCACAAAGAGAACCTGAACCAGCATGTTGAAAGACTGTTTGTTATCCTGATAGTATGGCTTATAACACCTGTTGTGAGTAGGGGAAGATGCAATAGGGCAGAGTGAATATGGAGATGCTCTTCATCTTGGGTTCCATTTATTGTGAAGCCTCTAGAAGCAGTACTTGACAGTCTGTAACAAGTAGAGTTATGTGTGGGACTCTGGAAAATGCTAGTTAGTTTGGAATCTTCCAGAGGAAACACAGTGACCCACAGTGACTACACTTTCTGTCATGGTCCTGTTTGGGGAGTGTGCCTTTCTGGAGGCTGGTTAAATTTTTCAATCTTCAGCATCTATAGTGGGCATTGCTAGTGTCTCCTTTATTAGACTGACATCCCCAGGTGCTGAGTTGGCTGCTCATAGCTGCTCCTTTTTCAAGGAAATTGTCCTGTATTGAAGGGAAGCACTCTGCCATAGAACTTACGGTCCTTTCAACAATTCACAAGCAATGATTGGCTGAAAATGGGGTACAAAATATCAGGTCCCTTTTAGGCATCAATTTTTTTGTGTGACTTGCACTTCTTGGCTCCCTATGGAATCAGCCTGAAGGTAAAATCTATCTCTTTGCTTAGCAACTTCCCTTGTAGCATCCTTCTTTCTTCACTTTTCTCTGGAGAGCATTCCTGCAATAGATCATGTCCAGCTGTACTTTTAGAAACCTTTCTTGAGACAGTACCTTTTTTGACTTGGTAAGACATACAGTCCTTATATTATACAATATGATGATCGCATATCAGCAGTCACCTCTTCCTCCTTCTTTTAAGAGAATATTTTACTTGGGCATCAGGTGGCTATGAATTCTGGTCCCAAAGGATGAATTTGTTAAATCCGAGCCAGTCATGGTAGTTCCATTCTTCTTCCCAGTGAGTGATTTGAGAAAGGCTTGTGACCCAATTCCAGTCAATGGTACCAAAGGGAAGTCAGCAGAAGGGTATCTAGACATGGTTTCTTAGCTCTTAAAAGGTAGCAGGGGGAACCTCCCTTGTGGTACAATGGCTAAGACTGTGCTCCCAATGCAAAGGGCCTGGGTTTAATCCCTGATCAGGGAACCAGGTTCCACACACAGCAAATAAGAGTTTGCATGCCCCAACGGACGATTCCATGTGCCGCAACTAAGACCTGGCACACTCAAATAAATAGATAAATAAATACTTTAAAAAATGAAGCAAAGGAGAAAAATATATTTGTATTCCTATTTCTGAATACTACTGGGAAAAAGTATGATGGTTGAACTTCAGCAGTAAATTTGTAATCATGAGGGAATACTATCTTAACTCAGGATTATAAAGTCACTAAGCCATTGAATTAACCAATACTACAGCCCCCCCCAACCACTTAGCTGCCCCACTTTTGGTTATGTAAAATAATAACAGTTCATATTTGTTTAAACAAACTTTAGTTAAGTCTGTAGCTATTTATAAATGAGAACTTCTTAGATGTCTATAGAGTTATAGCCTTGAAAAAAGTTGCTTTCTAATGCTCAAGTGATATTGAGAACAGAGAATAGAAAAATGTAATTGATTCTCTCCACTTTATTTTTCTCTCATAAAGAGAAGAATTGGCTGGTAATAATGTGTATACTATTTTGTTTTGGCTTTTGCAGCTGGCTTATTGAATGGGTCTAATTTAATGGAAGCAAAAACAGGAAACGGGTTTATTTTTCTTCCATTAATGACTTCAAACATTCTCTGTTGCCTTTCCCTTGTCTTGTCTCTCCCCATGACATCTATTTACTTTCAGCTGTAAGAACACTCTCATTTTTGTGTTATAGTGCAAGTCAAGTCAATGCTTTCATTCTTGCATTCAGTTAAAAATAGGGTCTTTCCCTATAACTCAGGCCTGAAGACTCAAGCTTGGGATCTGGGAAAAGGAAAGGAGTGGTGGTTGATTCCTTTGTTATCCCATTCTTACTTCCTCTCTTCCTGGGTCTTTTTGTCCTCAGTGTGCAGGTGCTCAGGGGCTGTCTTGCCTGATACCTGCTGGCTACCATTTCCTCTGTTATGGCTGCTGTCCAAATGCCAGGTTCTTTTGTGGGACACATTAAAAAAAATTCTTTATTTATTTTAATTGTAGGATAATCACTTTACAATATTGTGATGGCTTTTGCCATACATCAACATGAATTGGCCCTAGGTATACATGTGTCCCCCTCATCCTGAATCCCCCTCCCACCTCCCTCGCCACCCCACCCCTTCAGGTTGTCACAGAGCAGCAGCCTGGGGTGCCCTGCTTCATGTATCAAACTCATACCGGTCATCCATCCTATATATGGTTATGTATATATTTCAGTGATATTCTCTCAAATCATCCTGCCCTCTCCTTTACCCACTGAGTCAAGAAGTCTGTTCTTTACATCTATGTCTCCTTTGCTGCTCTGTATGTAGGATCACTGATACCACCCTTCCCAATTCCATATATATGCGTTAATATACAGTATATGTCTTTCACTTTCTGACTTACTTCACTCTGTATAATAGGCTCTAGGTTCATCCACCTCAATTCAGTTCAGTCGCTCAGTCATGTCCGACTCTTTGTGACCCCATGAACCGCAGCACGCCAGGCCTTCCTGTCCATCACCAACTCCCAGAGTCCACCCAAACCCATGTCCATCGAGTCAGTGATGCCATCCAGCCATCTCATCCTCTGTCTTCCCCTTCTCCTCCTGCCCCCAATCCTTCCCAGCATCAGGGTCTTTTCCAATGAGTCAGCTCTTTGCATGAGGTGGCCAAAGTATTGGAGTTTCAGCTTCAACATCAGTCCTTCCAATGAACACCCAGGACTGATCTCCTTTAGGATGGACTGGTTGGATCTCCTTGCAGTCCAAGGGATTCTCAAGAGTCTTCTCCAACACCACAGTTCAAAAGCATCAATTCTTCGGTGCTCAGCCTTTTTCACTGTCCAACTCTCACATCCATACATGACCACTGGAAAAACCATAGCCTTGACTAGATGAAGATTTGTTGGCAAAGTAATGTCTCTGCTTTTAAATATGCTAACTAGGTTGGCCATGACGTTCCTTCCAAGGAGTAGGAACGTCTTTTGATTTCATGGCTGCAATCACCATCTGCAGTGATTTTGGAGTAGGTTCCCATGCCCTCCTCCATGGATCTTCCCAATCCAGGGGTTGAACCCAGGTCTCCTGCATTTCAGGCAGATTATTTACCATCTGAGCTGCCAGGGAAGCCCATGAATACTGGAGTAGGTAGCCTTTCCCTTGTCCAGTAGATCTCCCTCACCCAGGAACTAAACCATGGTCTCCTGTGTGGCAGGTGGATTCTTAACCAGCTGAGCTACCACATGTCAAATGGCACTATTTCATTCTTTTTTATGGCTGAGTAATATTCCATTGTATATGTGCATATGTGTACCACATCTTCTTTATCCATTTGTCCATTGACAGACATTTAGGTTGCTTCTGTGTCTTGGTTATTTTAAATAAAAAGCACTGAAATTTTGTGGTTGTTTATTATTGCAGATTTACCTTGCTTATTCTGACTGATACTGTTCTTAGCTTTGAGCATTCCATGAAACTCTAAGACAAGAGAAAAACTCCCATTCAATGTGCTGTCATTTTTAGAATTGAGGTTTCTTTTTTGGAGTGTATATTCATGTACTTCCTGAGAATATTTGTATCTTAATGCCATAATGCTAAAGCAACTTTATTAATTAAAACATTGTGGCTATTCTAAGCAATGGGAATTTTCTGTATGACTCAAGGAATTCAAACAGGAGCTCTGTATCAACCTAGAGGGGTGGGCTGGAGATGGAGATGGGAGGGAGGTTCCAGAGGGAGGGGACATATGTATACCTATGACTGATTCATGTTGGTGTTTGACAGAAAACAATAAAATGCTGTAAAGCAATTATCTTTCAATTAAAAAACAAATGAAAAAAAACAACATTGTGGCTATGCTATAAAGAAAACCTTTGAGGATTTCTCAGGGAAGATCATCATCACAAAAATCTGGTCTCATCTGGCCTATTCAGCCCTCTGCCCCCTCTCTCCCACCTGTAACCTGCATGCCAATAAGATCTCTGGACCCACTTGCTTATTTCCACCTCTGAAAATTCATCTGTACATACAGTCACTTTTCCTGGAATTTCTTCTCTTTCCTTTTTGTCTCCTTCCCTGAATTTAAGTCTTTTAACAAAATACTGATACTTATTGAGTAGTGTTTTAGACTGGATTCTCCTAGAGGTAGGCTCTAGATTCTAGAGCAATTATTTAATAAGGTGATCCCAGGAAATACCAACAGGGCAGTGGGGAAGTGAGGATGAGATAGGTAGGGGGTGTATTAGTGAAGAGGTTGCTGCTCAGGACAACTGGGGCTCAAACCTGCTGAGGACCTCTGGGAGACTGAATAGGACACCAACCTCATAGCTGTTCTACCTCAGAGGTGAAGCCAAATCCTGCCTCAGTACCCTGACAACAAATTAAATCAGAGTTCTTGGTGAAGAGGAAAGAATAGCATTATTGCTTTGCCAGACAAAGAGGGCCACAGTGGACTAATGCCCTCAAAACTGTGTGTCCCAATCAGGGTGGGGGCTGTGAGGAGTCTTGTAGTCCTGGGGTAGAGTCGTTGATAAGAATCAGGGTGTGTGCAGGGCCCACATTCCTTCAACCCATAGAATATCTGGCATCAGGTGATGATGGGTGAACTGTGACATTCTCTGGAACGAAGAATGCGTCATCAAGTTCTGTCTTTGGTGGGGGTTTTAGTTCTGCAGAAGAGCTCAGAGATAATGTTCTGTATACCCCTTGAGTGAGAACCAAGACCCTGCCTCCAGGCTGCACTATTCTTTCTTTATTTTTTTTATTGGAAAATAATTGCTCTATAGTGCTGTGTTACTTCTGCTGTATAACGAAGTGACTCAGCTGTATGTATATATATATCCCCTCCCGTTTGGACTTCCCTCCCCACTCCCCCATCCCACCTATCTAAGTCATCACAGAGCACTGAGCTGAGCTCCCTGTGCTACATAGCAACTTACCACTAGCTATCTATTTTACACATGTATTTATGTCAAACCTAATCTCCCAATTCATTCTACCCTCCTGTTTCCCCACTGTGTCCACATGTCCACTCACTACATCTGCATTTCTATTCCTGCCCATTAAATTGGTTCAACTGTACCATTTTTCTAGAACCCGGATATATGCATTAATATGTAATATTTGTTTTTCTCTTTCTGACTTACTTCACTCTGTATGATAGATTCTATGTCCATCCACATCTTTACAAATATGACCCAATTTCATTTACATCTTCTTTATCCATTCATCTGTTGGTGGACATTTAGATTGTTTTCATGTCTTAGGTATTGTAAATAGTGCTGCAATGAACATTGGGGTACATATGCTTTTTTGAATTATGTGTATGCCCAGGACTGGGGTTGCTGGGCCATAGGGTAGTTATATTTTTAGTTTTTTAAGGAACTTTCATACTGTTATCCACAGTGGCTATATCAGTTTACATTCCCACCAGCAGTGCAAGAGGTTTCTTTTTTCTCTTCATCCTCTCCAGAATTTAGTGTTTGTAGATATTTTTGATGATGATTTTTCTGACTGGTGTAAGGGGATATCTCATTGTAGTTTTGATTTGCATTTCTCTAATAATTCCTGATGTTGAGCTTATTTTCATGTGCCTCTTGGCCACCTGTAGATCTTCTTTGATGAAATGTCTATTTAGGTTTCCCATTCATTTTTTGATTGGGTTGTTTGTTTTTCTGATATTGAGCTGCATGAGCTGTTTGTATATTTTGGAGATTAATTCTTTGTTCATTGTTTCATTTACAAATATTTTTTCCATTCTGTGGGTTGCCTTTTTATCTTATGTAGGCTTTCCTTTACTGTGCAAATTTTTTAAGTGTAATTAGGTACCATTTGCTTATTTTTGTTTTTATTCATTACTCCAGGAAGTGGATCATGAAAGATCTTGCTATGATTATGTCAAGGAGTGTTTTCCCTAAATTTTTCTCTAAAAGTTCTCCAGTGTGCAGCCTTACACTTAGGTCTTTAATCCATTTTGAGTTTATTTTTGTGTATAGCGTTAGAAAACATTCTAATTTCATACTTTTTACATGTAGTTGTCCAGTTTTCCCAGAACAATTTATTGAATAGTCTGTTTTTTTCTCCATTGCCACCTTTGTCATAGATTAGATGACAATGGGTGTATGGGTTTAGCTCTGGGCTTTCTATCCTGTACCATTGATCTATATTTCTGTTTTTGTGCCAGTACCATACTATCTTGATTACTGTAGCTTTGTATTATAGTCTGAAGTCAGGAAGCCTGATTCCTACAGCTTTGTTTCTCATCCTCAAGATTGCTTTGGCTATTTGGGGATGTTATATTTTCATAGATGCCCTATTGTTTCTTTTTTTTTTTTTTTATTATTGTTTTTGCCATACATTGTCATGATATCACCATGGGTTTACATATGCTTCCCCTCCGGGTCCCCCCTCCCTCCTCCCTCCCCCCCGGGAAATCTCGCTGCACCGGTCCCGAGCATCAATCCTGGGCTGGCGATTGACTAGACACATGACAATTAACATGCTTCAATGCCCTTCTCCCATCTCATCCCACCCTTACCCTCATCCACAAAGTCCACAAGTCTATTCTATACGCCCTATTGTTTCTTGACTGCTCCCCCTTTATCTCTGCATCTTCCCCTTTTCCTGATGAACAACTGTTTGAACCTTTCCTTTGGAATTCAGGGAAGGGGACACAGAAAGGCTTTTGTGCCCAGGAGCTCCACAGGTTCCTGCTCAGTTTCAGGGGCAAGGATCTTGCAGGTATTTAAGCTACTAATCCATGACAATATTGGGTGGAGGACTGCTCCCAGGGGTGTTTGTTCTACAGTTCTTTCCCTTCCTCTTCAGGGGCCAGCTAATCCAGTCACTGGAGAGAGCCTGCAGGGTAGGTTCATGGGTGCCTAAAAGAGGAAGTCTGGACCTGAGAATCCAGCAGCATCAGCTACAGTCACTGCCTCTGTTCAAAGAGCTGATCTGATTCCTCAGGCACAAGACTGAGGAAGGGAGGTAGGCAAACTCCTTTCTACCATGCCATCAGGTGGGATGTATGCTAATAGAATGACTAAAAACATGCAACAGGAGCATGGATGAAGGAGAAATTAATTTTTCTCTTGAGAGCAGAAATATGGATTTTGATTTGGCCTTATTAGGTGGAATGGATTAAGTGAAGAAGAAGAGTTTGTTTCAAACGGAGAGATTAGTGTTGCACAAGCATGACTGCTGCAGCATCAGATTATGTTTCGGGAAAACTGTATGCAGTGGATTTGACAGGGACAAAACGTGATCAAGAGGAAGTAGCAAACCAAACTAGACTAGCATAGGACCGAATTATAGGAGAGCAAGCAACAGTTAGAACTGGACATGAGACAAAACAGGGTGGTTCCAAATTGAGAATATCAAGGCT
Organism: Antilocapra americana; assembly: GCA_007570785.1. Lineage (NCBI taxonomy): Eukaryota > Metazoa > Chordata > Mammalia > Artiodactyla > Antilocapridae > Antilocapra > Antilocapra americana. Next base: position 12,969,855 of record ML660204.1, on the reverse strand, counting down.
GTTTATTGTCGCCTTGCTTATTTAACGTATATGCAGAGTACATCATGTGAAATGCTGGGCTGGATGAAGAACAAGCTGGAATCAAGATGGCTGGGAAAAATATAAAAAGAAACCTCAGATATGCAGGTGACACCACCCTTATGGAAGAAAGTGAGGAGGAACTAAGGAGCTTATTGATGGAAGTGAAAGAGGAGAGTGAAAAGGCTGGCTTAAAACTCAATATTCAAAAATCTAAGATCATAGTGTCCAGTCCCATAACTTCATGGCAAGTAGATGGGGAAACAATAAAAACAGTGACAGCCTTTATTTTCTTGGACTCCAAAATCACTGCAGATGGTGACTACAGCCATGAAATTAAAAGACACTTGCTCCTTGGAAGAAAAGCTATATCCAACCTAGACAGCTATGCAGAGATATTATTTTGCCAACAAAGGTCGGTCTAGTCAAAGCTATGGTTTTTCCAGTAGTCATTATGGATGTGAGAGTTGGACCATAAAGAAAGCTGAGCGCTGAAGAATTGATGCCTTTGAACTGTGTGCTGGAGAAAACTCTTGAAAGTCCCTTGAATTGGAAGGAGATCAAGTCAGTCAATCCTAAAGGAAATCAATCCTGAATATGGAAGGACTGATGCTGAAGCTGAAACTCCAATACTTTGGCCACCTGATGTGAAGAACTGACTCATTGGAAAAGACCCTGATGCTGGGAAAGATTGAAGGTGGGAGGAGAAGGGGATGATGGAGGATGAGATGGTTGGATGGCATCACCAGCTCGATGGGCATGAATTCGCACAAGCTCTGAGTGTTGGTGATGGATAGGGAGCCTGGCGTGCTGTAGTCCATGGGGTTGCAAAGAGTTAGACACGCCTGAGCAACTGAACCAAAGAGTTCAATATGTGATATTTTCATAATGTTGCTGGTGAATTTGAGGTTCTGTGTTTGCAAAATAATTTGGAGACAAAGCGATAGTAAGAAGTTGATTTATTTAGAAAGAAACATACTTCACAGACAGAGTTTGGGCCATCTAAGAAGACAAGAGAGTGAGAGAGCCTTGAAATATGATATGGTTACTTTTTATGGGCTGGGTAACTTCATTGGATAGTAAGTGGGAAGATTATTCCAATTGTTCTGGGAAAGGAGCAGGGGTTTCCAGAAATGGGGCCATTGTCTACTTTTAAGTCTTTTATGGTTAGCCTTTTATGATCTTCCCTGGTGGCTCAGCTGGTAAAGAATTTGTCTATAATGCAGGAGACCTGGGTTTGATCCCTGGGCCGGGAAGATACCCTGAAGAAGGGAATGGAAATCCACTCTAGTATTCTTGCCTGGAGAATTCCATGGACAGAGGAGCCTAGTGGGCTATAGTCCATAGGGTCACAGAGTCAGACACAAGTGAGCAGCTAACACACACATATGATTAGCCTCAGAATTGTAATGGTGCTGATGGGTGTATCATTCAGATTCTAATGTGTTATAATGAGTGTATAATGAGACTCAAGGTCTACTGGAAGTTGACCCATCCACCATCTTGGACCTGTTTGGTTCTAATCATTTTTTGTCATGTGCTATAGCTATGGCAGGGCTTCCCAGGTAACTCAGCTGGTAAAGAATCTGCCTGCAATGCAGGAGACCATAGTTTGATTCCTGGCTTGGAAAATTCCCCTGGAGAAGGGATAGGCAACCCACTCCAGTATTCTTGGGCTTCCCTGGTGGCTCAGATGTTAAAGAATCTATTTGCAATGCAGGAGAACTGGTTCGATTCCTGGGTTAGGAAGGTCCCCTGTAGGAGGGCATTTCAGCCCACTCCAGTATTCTTGCCTAGAGACTACCCATGGATAGAGGAACCTGGTGGGCTACAGTCTGTGCGGTCAAAAAGAGTTGGATGTGATCAGGTGACTAAGCACAACACAGAACATAGCTATATCATTCTTTAAAAGGTTGTGCCCTGCTCCTTTCCTCCTGTTTCAATAACAAGGGGAAAGCACCACAGTTTTAAAATTTACAAATGGACTTAAATTCTGGCCTCTGGATAGCATCCTTCAGGTAATACTTGATCTCTCCTCTATGTTAACCTGACTCCTCTTCCTCTTCTTTGAGCTATGAGTTTGCTCTTTCTGGTCCATCTTTTTGAATGCTTCCAGATTTTTTTAGCTGATTCTCCCTTGACTTCTTCTAGGATCAGTGTTCTGGACACTGACTTCCTGCCAACTTTGTTTTCTGGAGCTCAGGAAGTGGCCTCATCTCTGTTCCGCCCACTTGGTGGTGACCATCTCTACTTCTTCCCTCATGTTCTGTCTACTTTTGGCTCTGAAATGCCCTGTCCTGACTTTCCTACTTGCTTTTCCCATCAGATAATTCTTCCTTTTATACCATAACATGGATTATTAAACTCTTATTCAATAATTGCAATTCTTTCTAAACAATTGTGTATCCCTGTTAGTCTATTGTAATTACAAAATATACTTATACTGAAACCGAGATCTCTGGGTGGGGAAGATCCCCTGGAGGGGAACTCACAACCCACTCCAATATTTTTGCCTAGAAAATCCCATGGACAGAGGAGCCTGGTGGGCTACAGTCCATGGAGTTGCAAAGAGTCAGACATAACTGAGCACAAGTGTGGATGGACGGTTGGAAACCAAACCCTTTGGGGCTCCTGGGCATAAAAGCCTTTCTGTGTACCCTTCAGTGAATTCCTAAGGGCAGGTTCAAACAGTTGCTAATCAGGGAAGAGGGTAATGCGGTGATAAGGGAGGAAGAGCCAAGAAACAATAGTGTAGTCTAAGGGGCAGGGTTCTGGTTTCATGTAAATGGGTACACATAACATTATCTCTGAGCTCTTCTGCAGGACTAAAGCCCCCATCAAACAGAAAACTTGATGAAGCACTCTTCATTTCAAAGTCACAGTTCTGATCTCTGGGCTGAAGGAATGTGGGCCATGCACATACCCTGATTCTTTTTTTTTTTTTTTTGTTATTGTTTTTGCCATACACTGTCATGATATCACCATGGGTTTACATATGCTTCCCCTCCGGGTCCCCCCTCCCTCCTCCCTCCCCCCCGGGAAATCTCGCTGCACCAGTCCCGAGGATCAATCCTGGGCTGGCGATTGATTAGACACATGACAATTAACATGCTTCAATGCCCTTCTTATCAGCAATCCCACCCCAGGACTAGAAGACTCTTCATAGCACCCACAGCTCCACCCCCAGGCTGGGACACACACTTCTGAGGGCATTGCCTGGTAAAGCAATAAAACTCTTCTCTTCTACTTCACCCCAAACTCTGCCTCCAAGATTTAATTTGATGTTGGGGTACAGAGGCTGGATTTGACTTCAGTACACTTGGAATTTGTTGTAAGTTGCAGAAAATCATGTTATTTCTTTCATTCAATGATTCACTGTTTCATATATAGTATTTGAGACAAGATCGATAATTGTTTTTATAATAAGACACATGAATAAATAATTTTATTTACTTATGTAAACACAATGAGTTACATTTTTAGCTCTGGTGGTGAAGCACACATTATGCTGAGTAAACCAAGTAGGAAAATAATTAATTTCCATCTGCACTGATACTTAAAACATAAAGCTTTTACAGAGTGCTAAGCACTGTTCTGAGATTTTTATATGAATTAACATTCTGAGTCATTATGGCAACCTGAGGGGATTGTCCTATGGTTTTCCTTAATTTACAATTAAAGTAAAGGAGGTGGAGAGGAATTAAGTAACTTGCCTAAGGCCACACACTTTGGAATAAGCAAAGGTGGGGAGACACTGGCTCAGAGTTCCAACTCCTTCCCATCAGGCAGTAGTGTTACCCACTGTGCTAAAGGGGAGGGGTTCTCAACATGTGCACCTGGGACCAGCAGCATCAGTATCACCTTGGGACCTGTTAGGGAAGCAAACTGTCTGGCCACAGTCTTACCTACTAAACCAGAAACTCTGGACATGGCACCCAGCACCTGTGTTGAAATGAAATCCTCCAACTAACCCAACATGCACCAACATTTGATAACCACTGCAGGTAATTTTGACTTACCCTTTGAGTTATGGTTCTTTTTGGATAAATAGGAGAAACTTTTACAGAAACTCTGAGGGATGAAGGAAATGTTGTATGTGATTGCCCCTTTAAAATAACAGATGACACTGATAAAATTTTAAGTCTGTGGATAAGCTGATCATTCACAACTAATGGTTAGTTGCAATTATACTGCTGATAACCAAATGGGAAAAAAGTAAGATATTTTACTCCCTTTCTTTTAAATTGTTAACTTTTACTGGCATGATATTGATTGTAGGCTGATAAGGTTAGAATAAAGCAGTTTTCATATTCCTTTCACAAAACCTCCAATGCCATACAGTGAGTGTAGTGTTACCCCTGGCCTCAAACCAATGAGAGGCAATTTTGCTGTCTTGTTCAATTTTTGTCTTTTAAGGCAGGCCCTTCTCTGACACTGTAATTTTTACTGATCACCCCCTGGAGTTCTTTATTTCTCTTTGACACCAAAAGAAGTTATTTGTCCTCTCCTACTTTTCCCACCTGTCTCTTTAAGTTTTCATTCCTCTTGTTTTTTTGGGATTTTGAAGAACCACTTTCTAAAATGGTTAAGCTTAGTTTTCCCTATGCACCCAATTTCACTTCCTGCAGCAAAACCATATGTGCCCGTCCATTTGATGTTTAGCTGCTGCCTATCGCCAGGTGTGGCCTGGGGAAAGGATTAGAGCAGTCCTTCTCAAACTTCAATGTTGTGCAGGCACTGGGGCAATCTTGTTGAAATACAAATTTCATTTCTCATGCACTCCTAGGCTAATGCTTGGAATAGCCCTGCTCTATCGATGGCTCTTGACCTGGGATACAGGTTGGAATCACCCGGATGGCTTTAAAAACTACAAATACTTGGCTTGCACTCCATAGATCATGCCTCAGTTGATCTTGGGTGGTAACTGATAGAAGTTCCCTGGGGGATCCTAATACGCAGCCAGAATGAGAGGAAGGCATCTCTTTCAGTGGGTCCTTGAATCTGTACCTCCTGGTGCCTCCAGAGATGAGTTCTGACTAATCTAAGCTAGCACCATGTAGTGTAGAGAGCATGCCAAAGACTGAATCCTGACCTCCTGAATTGGAATCCTCATTCTCATGCTTATTAGCTGTGTGACCATAGACAAATTAATTAGCCTCTATGTGCTTTAGTTTCCCAATTGGTAAAGTGGGGATAAGATGGCATGTTTTACTAAAAGGTCATTGTGAGTTAAAATATGCAAAGTACTCAGATCTGAGGATGCAGTGATCTTGACAGGGGCTGAAGAGTTATCTCCTTCCAAAATAGGCAATCACATGGCTATTGGTTAGACCCTCAGTTTCTCCCCAATCATCTTCACTATGCCACTATGAAGTGGCATCTTCATAGGGCCACTTAAATGTCCTTGCAACATGGCAGTTGGTTTTAGTGAGAGTCACTGAAGAGAGAAAGATAGAGAAGGAGGAAGAGGGAGAGGAGGAGGAGGAAGAAGAAACCTCAATAGTTTTTATGACTGAGTCTCAGAAGTCATACTATCACATGTCACATTTTATTCATTAGAAGTGAAGCCACACTCAAGGGAGGAAGAATGAGTTTCCACCTCTTATAGGGAGGAGTATCAAGGAATTTATGTACATAATTTAAAACCACTACAGTTTCTGGCTCATGGTTTTTGTTGTTGTTTAGTCTCTAAGTCCTGTCTGACTCTTTGTATCCCATGGCTCATGGTAAGCAGTGTGTTAAATATTGATTATTTCATTAGCTGGTATTGAAACCATGTAGCCAAACTTGGGGCTTGAACCCATGCAGCCAAGACCTGAGCCTGGCCAAAACCCATGGTCTTTTAACTGAGATAACACATCTGGTTTCAAGACTTAATGAAGCTCAGATTCTTGATGTCTCTTTGCAGAAGAATTCAGTGAGAGACAAAGTGATAGATAAGAAGTGGATTTACTTAGTGAAAAAAGATACGTCACTGACCGAGTGCCCCAAAATATGGGTGGATTAGTTTTTGATGGGCTGGATAATTTCATAAGCTAATAAGTGGGAGGATTAATCCAACAGTTTCAGGGAAGGGGTGGGAATTTCCAGGAATTGGGACTCCCTAATTTTTGATCTTTGATGGCCTCAGAACTGTCATGGCACTGGTGACTGCATCATTTAGCTTACTCTAATATATCACAATGAGCATATATTGAGGCTTAAGGTCTAGTGGAAATTGACTTGTCTGCCCTCTCGGTCTGATTTGGTTCTAATCAGTTTACATCGTGTCCTTGGGCTATGCCATTCTTTTAAAGGTTGTGCCTTGCCCTCTTCACTCCTGTTTCAGAATCATATCTCCATAAAAGAAGAACATTGCCTGCTATTACAATTCTACAAAGATCAAGTCATTAGCCACTGCAGTTGACCACTGACAGTGTGCCCTGAGGAGAATTCAGGATGGAGAAAAACAGAAAGTATTCTGTGCTTTGGATAGACCAGTCCCCAAATAGTTAAGCTGTATCTCTAAGAACAAATTTCAGTGACTCCAGGTTCTTGCAACTTCCCATACATAGAAAAACACTAAAACAGCTTGAGATGTCTGTTTGTAATTAGTAGTAATTTTTTAATGTTTGACTTACATGTTTTCTTGCAGCAAAAATTCATGTAAATCCTACCTCCTTCCCTGCCTCCTCATAGCAGTTCCTCAGAGCTATATGAGAGTCTGTATCCTGGGCTATAGTCCTCAGTAAAGTCTCTGAATAAAACTGAAACTCATTGCTGTTACGTGTTTTTCTTTTCTTTCTTTCTTTTTTGTTTTAAAAATATTTATTTATTTATTTTTGGTCACACTGGGTCTTCATTGCTGTGCGTGGGCTTTCTCTAGTTGTGGTGTGTTCTTTAAGTACTGTCCCTACAGCTCTAGAATTTGCAAAAAATTTACATTAGGCTTTAAAATTTAATAATTATCTCCAGAATCTTCTTTTTTTTCTCATCAATTTCTCTGTGAACTTTACCGGTATATAACCTGAGAGTTGTTATGTCCCATTCATTATTTCAGTCCTGAAGGCAGATCAAGTTCTCTTTCTACTACTCATTTCTTTGTAGGGTACCAGAGGTTAGAACTTTAGTAAGAATGACATCAGAGAAGATTTAGCTTCTTATTCTTTGTCAGTAACACTGTATTTGTCCTGTAATATATAAGTATTATAACTCAGGCTATTTTGCAAATGTCCATAAAATTCACTTAGAAAAAATGTGATATATATATATATATATTGAATTCAATGTTTGAGTTTTTGATTAAACACCAATAGAATAATTAATATAAATTAATATAATATCCACATTATGGAAATCTAAAATTGAAATTTCATATTTGAGCACAGACCCATGTTTCCTTATATCATGCATGAGAGAGCTTCCAATTCAGTCCCAAGCAGGAGAAGCCAGGTTGTTTAAAGTGTATGTGTGTGTGTGTGTGTGTGTGTGTGTGTGTGTGTATTTGAATAGGGACTTAGCTTAGCACCTAGGCAGCTAAAATTATTGCACATGTGAAGCTAACCATTCTCAGGCATTCACGGCTCATGGGCCTTCATTTTACTCTCCCTTCAGCCTATGCTCTAAAGACTTCCTAACCTCTAACTGTGGAACAGACATCCTCTCTTAGTTCTAGACGCACAGACACACATCTACTTATGAACTGGTGTCCTCAGCTGAATGTTCCACTGGCATCTAAAACTCAACCCCACCTTTCACTGAATTCTCCATTCTTCCTTCACTCTTTCCCTAACTTCTGGAAAACTGGGAATTCCCTAGATGTCTCCATCTCCAACTCCATGGTTAAGAGACCATAGAGGAGGTAGGAAAGAGTGTCTATGGCACTAAATTTTGACAAATTATTTCCCAAAAATATTTTTAGAACCTTATATTCTAGCAGGGGGCTTCCTGAATGGTTCAGTGATAAAGAATCCCCCTGCAGTTCAGGAGATGCAGGAGAGGCAGGTTTGATCCCTGGGTCAGGAAGATCCCCTGGAGGAGGAAATGGCTACCCATTCCAGTATTCTTGCCTGAAAAAATCCCATGGTTAGAGGAGCCTGGAGGATTACTGTCTATGGGTTTACAAAGAACTGTACATGACTGGGCAATTGAACTTGGCGTGCGCAAGCACACACACACACAAACACATCCTAGCAGAAGTATACAGGAATTTCTGTTTTTCTACATTTATTCCTTTATGTCTGATTTTGTTTCAAGATTGTGACAATCTCATAAGAAGAATTAGGTACCATTTCCAATTATTCTATTTTCTGTAAGGGTTTATATGATGTAGAATTAAATATTCCTTGTACAACTTGTATCTGAAACTATCTGGAAATGATGTTTTTTTCATAAGTAGTTTCTTTAACTACTGATTCTCTTCTTTACTCTCCTTGTTTTTACTTTTAGTCAGTTTTGGTAAGTTACATTTTTATAGGAAATATCTATTTCATCTAAGTTTTCACATGTATTAGCATATAATTTTGAATAATTTTAATAATCATTTTAATCTTTATTTTAGCCATAGTTTTTCCACCTTTGTAATTCTTAAGAGGACTACTTTATCTTCTCTCCTTTTTTGATATATCATCCTCTTATGTTTATTTAAAAATGTCATTGGTTTCTTCTCTTTGTTTCATTTGTTCTTTACATTTTGAGTTTATTTTGTGATTTCTAATTTTTAAAAATGAATGCTTCGCATCTTAATTTTCAGCTTTTTTCTTTTCCAAGATAAGTAATTATAGCCAAGGAAATAATTATATTATCATACTAGATACCTCCCACAAGCTATGGAAAATAGTATTCCCATTATTAATTCCAAGTTAAAATTTTTTTCTATTAATTCCTTGTTATACAATGAATCATTTAGAAATGTGCTTTTAAATTTTCAAAATATTTTAGTTATCCTTTTTCCCACATATTTCTACTTAGCTATATCATGGCCAGAGGACACGATCTATATAATATAGATGCTTCAAAACATACTAAAATTGCTTTACTTTTTGTAAACATTCCACATATGTTTAAGATAAAGATATATTTAGTGGGGTTCTATATGTGTCTACTAGATCAAACTTGTTAATTAAGTTGTATATTTTATATACATGTTTTCCCCCGCATGGTTTACTGATTACTGAGAGAGGTGCATTTAAATCTCCATTTCTCTTTGATTTTCTTCCACACTTTTTGCTTGTTAGGTGCATATACATTTAAACTTTACATAACTTCCTGATTAGGTTAATAACTTATCATCATTTCTTTATTCTTGATAATGTGTTCTTTTAAAGCCTATTTCTTGTTATATTAATAGTGCCATACCAGCTTTCTCTGATTCTTATTTGCTTGGAACAAACTGTTGACATCTTTTAACTCTGAGTATTTCTATGTTCTTATATCTGACATATGTCTTTTGTAAATAGCAGATAGCTAGATCCAATCTGGCAACTTTCTCTTGTAATGTGCTATTCTAGTCTGATATTAATTATGATCACAGATATATTGATTTATTTTTTCTTATTCTATTTTGAATTTAAACTGATTTCTCTAAGTTGACAATTTTTTTCTCCATTGCCCTCTTTTTGATCAGTAAACTTTGTAACCTTTTTTCCTATTCACTATAAAATTTACATTCTTTTTTTAATGGTTATTATTAAAATACTAACATGCATACTTCAGATCTAAAGCTAACATTTCTATCCTTCTCTATACAACTTAAGAATCTTAGAACACTTTAATCCCAATCACCCCTACCACTGTAAATTTTATTGTTTTCCAGTATTTTATTCTATTTTAACTTTAAATGCTGGTTGGATGTTATTATGATTATTTTCTATAGCTTCTATTTCTAGAGACCTATATTTACTGATTTGTTTACTCACCATTCTTTTATGTACTGCAGACCTTTCTGGATTATTTTCCTCTTTCCTATAGTACACTTCTTTAGTGAATGGTTCCAAGAAGCAAATGGTCTTGGTTTTTGTTGCTCATCAGTATCCTTTATCATATCTTTTAATAAACTTGTAAATGTAACTGTTTCCCTGAGTTGTGTGAGCTGCTCTAGCCAATTAACCAAACCTGGGGAGAGGGTTGTGGGAACCTCATGTTTATAGCCAGATTGGGCAGAAGTTTTGGGTAACCTGGAGACCTACGACTTGTGATTGCCAATTGATGTGAGGTGGGAGCAGTTATGCGGGACTGAGCCCTTAACCCATGGATTTAACACTATCTTACACTCTCCCTAGGTAGATAGTGTCAGAACTGAGTTAAATTGAAGAACGTCCAGCTAGTGTTGTGGAGAATTGTTTGATGTGGGGAAAACCACCCACATTTTGGTGACCAGAAGTGTCTGAAGGGAAGTATTCTGTGTGAATAGTTAAGGAGACACACAGGGGACAACTGGTTAGTTTTTAACTCAGACTTTAATTAGATTATAGGCTACTTTGGAAGAGAATTGACTTAAAAAAATTATCTTCCCATCTAAGGCATTCCCTTTAATTTAAGTATTATTCTCCAGCCTTTGGCTACATCGACTAATTTTCCCCAATAAGGACTTTCATATTTCCTGATTGACTTTTCTATTTAAAAAACTTTTTATAAGGTATTTTCTTGTGTTTTCTGTGTAGGCAATTATACGTGGCCTGATTTTACTTCTTAATTATATCTCTTTCTTTTCTCATCTTATTGTACAACTTAGAAGTCTAGATCAGTGCTGAATTGAAATGATTAAAGCAGAAATTCTTGCTTTTCCCCTATTAAAGGTAATGTATCTAATATATTTCAATTAAGAATAATGCTCACTGTAGATTGATAGATAGATACCCAATTATTAAGGTCTTTGTATGACACTCCAGTCTAAATGTCTGTAGTTTTCTTTTGGACTGTTCTGGTTCTCCAGGGTGGAACATTTGATTTCTTACCTGCAGGACAGGCCTGACAGTCAATGATCTCAAGAGCCAAGACAAGAAGGGCACTTGTAATCTCACCATTAAATGATCTCTCTGTTTCAGTTGGCACCTCATGCTTGCCCATCACTCTGCTTTTCCTCCCAGTTGTAAGGCTCTCTGGACAACCCTTCCAGGGAGAGGGTTTGTCTCTTGCTGGGGTCAAGAGGCCCTGCATATTTGGAGAGGATACCAGTTTCTTATGAAGGATTTCAACCTGACTTTCCTTTTCCTTAGGCTTTCAGAGGTGCTTGTTGCCTCTAGTTCAGGCCCTTCTGGCTTCTACTGTGAGTCAGATACTTCATGTGGCTTCTTGCCTCCTGCAGACTGCCTGCTGGTGTCAGCTTTCCTTGCTCTGATGAGTCAGTTACCATTTATCCATCTCCTTTCCTTCTTCCTAAACTTCCTTGACATTTCTCATCTCTTCTGTGGCCTTTGTGGGTTTATTCCTTTTGGGGGCTTTAGAGAAGAGCAACAATAATTGATCTGAATTTCTGATGTTTAACTGAAAGTCAGATTTGTCTTTTCTATATTTTTCAGACAATTTCTATATCATCTATGTCATAATAGAACTATGATGAGCATATAACTGGATTAAAAATCTGACTGAAAACCAGAGAATCTTTACTTTTAACTGGCAAGTTTAACTTATTCATAGTTATTATGAATATTGTTGCAGTTGAATTTATTTATTTCTGCCATCTTCATATTTTTGCTTTTCATAGTTTTCCTTTACTTTTCTCTTTTTCCCCCAGTATCTGTTTTATTGAATTTTCTTTATTCCCTACTTTTCCTTCTCTATTGGTTTGGAGATTATAGATTCTATTTCTATGGTTTTAGGGATTACACTTAAATTTTAAACTCGCATACTTGATTCAACCAAATCTAAAGATAATCAGCCTCTCTACCCTTATGCTGACAATACAATCCCCTAAGAACGATTATCTCTTACTATCAACTCTTGATTATCATCTTGTCTGGCGTTTCAGGATCCCTTTGTCTTATGTTTAGCTTTGTTGTTGTTGTTCAGTCACCAAACTATGTCTGACTCTTTGTGATCCCATGGACTGCAGCACCCTAGGCTTCCCTGCCTCTCACCTCTACTGGAGTTTGCCTAAGTTCATGTCCATTGAGTCAATGCTATCCAACCATAGCATCCTCTGTTGCCCTCTTCTTCTGCCTTCAATCTTTCCCAGCATCAGGGTCTTCTCCAATGAACTGGATGTTTGCATCAGGTGGCCAAAAGATTGGAGCTTCAGTTTCAGCATCAGTCCTTCCAGTGAGTATTCAGGGTTGATTTCCTTTAAGATTAACTGCTTTGATCTCCTTGCTGTCCAGGGGACTCTCAAGAGTCTTCTTCGGTATCACAGTTTGAAAGCATCAATTCTTTGGTGCTCTGCCTTATTTGTGGTCCAGCTCTTGCAACTGTACATGGCAACAAGAAAGCTTTAGCTTTACATTTTTCTAAATGCCTCAATTAGTCATTATTACTATTATTATTGGCAGTCTTTATTTAACAATTTCTTTGCTCACAATTTCTTCTTGTATCTTGCATTTTCCTTCTGGATTCAATTAACTTATTACTGAAGACCATACTGTAGTGCTTTTTTTCCCAGTGCAAATCTTTGAATAGTACATTCTTTCATATTTTAGATAATTAAAAATGCATCTGCTTCACTTTCATTTTACAACTTAATTAGCTGGTTATAGTGTTTTAAGGCCATAGTTAGCTCTTTCTAAACTCTAAAAATAGTTTTAATTATCTCCTGACCCCTGTTGTTACTATGGAGATGGCTTCTTCTTTGGTTTTGGCATGCATGGTGTGTAGAATCTTATTTCTTTGACCAGGAATCAAACTCATGTCCCCTGCAATGGAAGCACAGAATCCTAACCACTGGAGCTCCAGGGAAGTCCTAGAGAAGACTTCTGATTTTTCTTTGTGTTAAAAAAGTTAATTTTTTCCCTTCTGAGAATTTCTTTGTCTTTTTTGTTTTCCAGATTTACTAAAATACAGCTGGGTATGGATTTAATTTTATGCTTACAGTATTTAGGCAATATGTCTAGGTATTAATTTTTTTATGCCTACAAGTTTTTGTACATTTTTTTCTCAGGATTTATGCTTTTTCATCAGTTCTGGAATATTCTCAGCCATTATCTTCTCAGCACCTCTGTTCTCTCTTTCTGGAGCTCCAGTTTTATATAAGTTAAATCTTCTCATTTACTCTTTCCACACTTCTTATCAATTTTATTAACTTCTTGATAATTCTCTATCTTGAAAATCAAAAATTTAACTAATCTATATTTTAACCCATCTGTTGATATTTAATTGGAATGCCACTGATTCTTTCTCAAAGTCTTTTAGTTATTTTCCCCTCCAGAGTTCTCTGTTCTTATAGTTTCCATTTCTTATTTCTTTATTTGGAAATTCTTATTTTCTAATCTTTCTCAGTTTTTTCTGTTCTTGCAAATTCTAGGTGTGATACATACTCGTTTGTTTTATCTGCTGACTTCCTGTCATGGCAGATTATTTCCTTGCTTGCTGAGTCATGTGTTTTGCATATATATTTGTGGGTGTTGTGTACATCTTAATAGGGGTTTTTCTTGCCTCTGCCTAGGGTCTTTGGGATTTCTATTATCCAGTCAGCTTGGAATTCTGGTGTCACTTAATAGCATGAACTCTGGGTTTTCTCAGGCTTGACATTTTAACTTCTCATGGGAAAACTCTACTTTTTCACTCAAAATTTTGGGAAAAGACAAGCTTCCTTGATCCATTATTGGGCGCCTAAACTGATTTTTTTCTAGTTGTCCTTCCACAAAAGGAGTAGCCTTTTCACTATATATATATATTAATTAATTAATTTCTTTTAATTGAAGGCTAATTACTTTACAATATTGTAGAGGGTTTTGTCATACACTGACATGAATCAGCCATGGGTGTACATGTGTCACCCATCCTGAACCCCACTCACACCTCCCTTCCCACCCCATCCCTCAGGGTTGCCCCTGTGCCCTGGCTTTGCGTGCCCTGTTTCATGCATCGAACTTAGACTGGTCATCTATTTCACATAAGATAATATACATGTTTCAATGCTGTTCTCTCAAATCATCCCACCCCCGCCTTCTCCCAGAGTTATATTTTTTAATGCAAGTAGTTCAGAAACACCTTGCCTCCTCGGTGCCCAAAATCATAACTTTGTGTTTTTACAGATAAGACTCCCTCCCAGCTGTGAAACATACCAAGTTTGATGCAGATACTTTATGTTGGCAATTAAATAGTCATTGAACAGTAACTCTAAAAAGTGTTACATTTATAAAAATATGAACTTTTAATTACATTTTTACAAATTAAATAAAGTTGTTTTACATTAGCTATAATGTGAAGGATTTTGATACAGGCTTGACGTTAACACATACACTCACTCCTCTTTACTTCTTGCATCTGCAGAGTTCTTTTTTCCCTGTCTTTCTTTTTGTATTTTATCCACATGTTTTTGGTCTATAGTGGCAGAAAGATCAGTTTAGTCTGCACTTAGTTTAGTTGCTAGGATTGGAAATATTAAATCAAGATAACACTCAAAATTACTTTCTATCCTCTTATTTTAAATAACATGATTGAAAATTTATAAAATATCAAAAATGACAGATTTAATTATCTTCCTTGTCTCAATATTCTATTGATGGATCAGCAATATTTGGATAAATAATAAATATATATATAATTATTAAATTAATTTTATAAATTTGTTGCCTTTATTCATAAAAATCATTATTTTTAACCAATATTTTTAAAAAATTGACATTTAATTGACAGAATTGCATTGAATTGATTTAAAAAATTAAAAAGTAAGATGAAATTGTAATTAGTGTATCAAACTTTAATATTTTGACTAGAATATAAATTAAAGTAAATGTAAAATTTTATTCATCTTCAAAAGTTATTTTTCTTATAAAATATAAAAAATTACTTATCAAAATTAATAGCCAAAAGATAAATTATAGCTAATGGATATCAACGTTATTTAATTTGTGAAAAACTGCTCTTTCCCGTTTCTGATCTTTATTGTTCTTAGAGTCTGTAGCACATCACTTAGTACTTTATTATTTCCTGCTTGTGCCACTCAAATTAGGTGGTGAACAACTTGAAAGCCAGAACCATATCTTGGCAAAACTTTGTAATTTATATTAATCTAATTTATGCTATTGCTTGTTACAGATTGATTCTCTTTTCTGAGATACATTTCTCAGGCTCTTCAGCACATGCATTAATAGATCATATAATCATTGAATCATAAATAGGTGTTTTTAAAAATAAAAGTTGGAGGCCTGTGAAGATCCCCTTCCCCACACTATTAATATTAAAATACAATTTATTGAATTCTTTCTTTTTTTACCCCTTCTACTTGGTTGTTCCATGCTAAGTGAAAGTTTTTTGGTTTTTTTTGGTAGTATGTATATAAGAAATGCAAACAAAGAAGCAGTCCTTTTATGGTATAAACTACGTTTGCCTTCAAGCCAAGGGAATGTGGAAACTTGTCTACATTCATGGAAAGGAATCACTAGTTTTGAGTTTTCAAGTTCTTTTAAAATTTATTGAGATTAGCTCAGGCAGCATTAAACTTGAAGCCTCCAGATGACTTTCATGATTTTCTTGTGGTTTTTTAGAGGACTGACATATTTTTATTTCTTTTCACTAAGAAAAGACAATAGAATTATTTAAATACCAACAGGTATTTTTAGAGATGCATGTTTGTCTAATTCACTTTGCTTCTTCTTTTTTTTTTTTTCTTATTAGACACAGTTGGGATTTGAAGAGAAACAAAGATATAGACCTTACCGTCAAACAGTTAACATATGAGCAGAATACATGGGTTTTTCTTTAAAAATTCAGAATTTTTCCTATATTCCCCAAAGTATGTATTTAATTCTCTTGGCATGTTACATAGCAAACTGAAAGTATTTATGAATGTGGCTACTTCTTTTAACAAGTTCCAATAACTGCTTCCTAAACTTGTGTTTTTGTATCAATTACATACAGTAAGCACTGAAATCAACCAAAGAGAACTGTGGAGGCCAACTTGAGATATTCATGTTCAATGAGGACTGAGCCTGCCAAAAATAAAATGTGGATATAATTTTATAACACCATTTTATAATTAAAGTCATAAGTGAGGTTTCCTGCTATTGTTTAAAAATGTGTCATGATAAATTTAAATCAAAGATATGGGCAAAGAAAGGTCTGTAAAGTAACAGATGAAGGCAACTAAGATGGTACAGGAACACAGCCCAGTGCAGAAAAGAAACACATGCAAACAATTTTAGTGAAATAATTACATTTATTGTAGATGGAGTTCTGTTTTAGAAACTATAACCACTTAGAAATGGTTTTCATTCATGTCAGACTGAGGTTAACTTGTTGGTACTGTCTGTCTATAGAGAGATTTTTTTACCAGCAGAGAAACTTAATACATTGATTTAATGATAAGACTATGTCTTCTGACCAAATAGCCACCAAACAAAATCCCCTAAAACAGAAGAAGGTAGCTCTTGCATGCGGTCCACAGTTAGTGTCACCAGATTTAGCAAATAAAAGTACAGGACACCCAGTTAAATTAGAATTTCAGATAAATTACAAATACATATTTAAGAGTAAATATGTCTCACACAATATTAGGAACTAAATTCTAAAAAAGTTATTTGTTGTTTATTTGAGATTATAATTTAATTGGGCATCTTGTATTTTATCTGCCAAGTTGAACGTTAGTAAAAACAAATTTTGGCAATGGATTTTTGTAATTTTAAGGTAAACATTTGAATGACAATACATTTAAGTGATCAGAGCAGAGAATGGGATAAATTTATTTTTGGACTGTCAGCTCATTAAATTTCTAATGTTCATACCTATACGGATGAGTGATGATTTCTGTTCAGTAATGGAGAAGATTTTTGTTTTGCTAGTGAATACAATTCATTTAAAAGAACTTCTTCCCATAGGAGATAAGTTGATTCACATACAAGGATAGATTTAATCATTAGGGCATTCCTGGCTTTAATAAGTCATGTTTGTCTAATGCACAGGCCGTTCCCAATGTATCAATTCATTCATCTTGTCTCTAATACAAGCCATGTGTTTCTTATGGGAGTTGAAAGGATATTAATCAGAATCTCCCCCTTCAGCCAGTCCAGGGGGACATGAAGTTCTTGGTTACATCTCAAATGTCAAGATATGGGGAAATGGAGAATAACATTCAAAGCGTATCAGTTGTAATTCATACCGTTGTTACAATTGCTGTGAAATGTGTTGGGGGTGGGACAGCAATGAACCATAAAGCAATGTCTTTTCTGTGGAAACTGTGGCTGGAAGGAGCTGGAGGGCTGTATCTGTTTTTCCTCAGAAGACAAAACTTCCACTGAATCCACAAGAAAGCAGGATTTGGTATCCAAACTTATGTATAGCTTGATTGTCCTTTAAGAGTAAGGAAAAGATGTAGTCATCTTTGACTTGATTTCCTTGTTATAGATCAGTGGTTCTAAATCTTGGCTGCAGATAGGTACCATCTGGGAGCTTTTAAAACTCCCGAGGTTTTTGCCACACTCTAGACCAACTAAATCACAATCTCTGGATTGGGCTCTAGGTATCAGTCCTTATAAAAAACTCCCCACATAGTGCCAGTGTGTGGCCAGGCTGGAGAATCACTGGCTCATCACAGGAAATTCTGTTTATAAACATAGAAACACTTCAGTTCAATTCAGTTCAGTTAAGTCACTCAGTCGTGTCTAACTCTTTGTGACCCCATGAATCTCAGCACACTAGGCCTCCCTGTCCATCACCAACGGCCTGAGTCCACCCAAACCCATGTCCATCGATTTGGTGATGCCACCCAGCCATCTTATCCTCTGTTGTCCCCTTCTTCTCCTGCCCTCAATCTTTCCCAGCATCAGGGCCTTTTCAAATGAGTCAGCTCTTCGCACCAGGTGGCCAAAGTATTGGAGTTTCAGCTTCAACATCAGTCCTTCCAATGAACACCCACGACTGAGCTCCTTTAAGATGGACTGATTTGGTCTCCTTGCAGTCCAAGGGACTCTCAAGAGTCTTCTCCAACACCACAGTTCAAAACCATCAATTCTCCAGCGCTCAGCTTTCTTTACAGTCCAACTCTCACATCCATACATGACTACTGGAAAATCGTAACCTTGACTAGATGGACCAGTGTTGGCAAAGTAATGCCTCTGCTTTTCACCATGCTGTATAGGTTGGTCATAACTTTCCTTCCAAGAAGTAAGTGATTTTTAATGTCATGGCTACAATCACCATCTGCAGTGATTTTGGAGCCCCCCAAAATAAAGTCTGACACTGTTTACACTGTTTCCCCATCTATTAACCATGAAGTGATGGGACCAGATGCCATGATCTTAGTTTTCTGAATGTTGAGTTTTAAGCCAACTTTGTGACTCTCCTCTTTCACTTTCATCAAGAGGCTCTTTAGTTCTTCTTCACTTTCTGCCATAAGGGTGGTGTCATCTGCATATCTGAGGTTATTGATATTTCTCCTGGCAATCTTGATTCCAGCTTGTGCTTCTTCCAGCCCAATGTTTCTCATGATGTACCTGCATGTACGTTATATAAGCAGGGTGACAATATACAGCCTTGATGTACTCCTTTTCCAATTTGGAAGCAGTCTGTTGTTTCAAGTCCAGTCTAACTGTTGCTTCCTGACCTGCATACAGGTTTCTCAAGATGCAGGTCAGGTGGTCTGGTATTCCCATCTCTTTCAGAATATTCCACAGTTTGTTGTGATCCACACAGTCAAAGGCTTTGGCATAGTCAATAAAGCAGAAATAAATGTTTTTCTGGAACTCTCTTGCTTTTTTGATGATCCAGCAGATATTGGCAATTTGATCTCTGGTTCATCTGCCTTTTCTAAAACCATCTTGAACCATCTTGCTGAAGCCTGGCTTGGAGAATTTTAAGCATTACTTTACTAGCGTGTGAAATGAGAGCAATTGTGTGGTAGTTTGAACATTCTTTGGCATTGCCTTTCTTTGGGATTGGAATGAAAACTGGCCTTTTCCAGTCTTGTGTCCACTGCTGAGTTTTCCATATTTGCTGATATATTGAGTGCAGCACTTTCACAGCGTCATCTTTAAGGATTTGAAATAGTTCAACTGGGATTTCCATCACCTCCACTAGCTTTGTTCATAGTGATCCTTTCTAAGGCCCACTTGACTTCACATTCCAGGATGTCTGGCTTTAGGTGAGTGATCACACCATCGCGATTATCTGGGTCATGAAAATCTTTTTTGTACAATTATTCTTTGTATTCTTGACAATTTCTGTCCTTTATTGAGCCCATCTTTGCATGAAATGTTTCCTTGGTATTTCTAATTTTCTCAAAGATATCTCTAGTCTTTCCCATTCTATTGTTTTCCTCTATTTCTTTGCACTGATCACTGAGGAAGGCTTTCTTATCTCTCCTTGCTATTTTTGGAACTCTGCATTCAATAGGTGTATCTTTCCTTTTCTCCTTTGCTTTTCCCTTCTTGTGTTTTCACAGCTATTTGTAAGACCTCTTCAGATAGACTTTTTGCCTTTCTTTTTCTTGGGGATGGTCTTGATCCCTGTCTCCTGTACAATACCATGAACCTCCATCCATAGTTCATCAGGCATTCTGTCTATCAGATCTAGTCCTTTAAATCTATTTCTCACTTCCACTATATAGTCACAGGGATTTGATTTAGGTCCTCTCTGAATGGTCTAGTGGTTTTCTCCACTTTCTTCAATTTCAGTCTGAATTTGGCAATAAGGAGTTCATGATCTGAGCCACAGCTCCTGGTCTTGTTTTTGCTGACTGTATAGAGCCTCTCCATCTTTGGCTGCAAAGAATATAATCAATATAATCAATCTGATTTCAGTGTCAACTATCTGGTGATGTCCTTGTGTAGAGTCTTCTCTTGTGTTATTGGAAGAGGGTGTTCACTATGACCAGTGTGTTCTCTTGGCAGAACTCTATTAGCCTTTGCCCTGCTTCATTCTGTACTCCAACACCAAATTTGCCTGTTATTACAAGTGTTTCTTGACTTCCTACTTTTGCATTCTAGTCCCCTACAATGAAAAGGATATCTTTTTTGGGTGTTAGTTCTAGAAGGTCTTGTAGGTCTTCATAGAACCATTCAACTTCAGCTTCTTTGGCATTACTGTTCAGGGCATAGACTTGAATTTCCGTGGTATTGAATGGTTTGCCTTGGAAACTAACAGAGATCATTCTGTCGTTTTTGAGATTGCATCCAAGTACTGCATTTCGGACTCATTTGTTGACTGTGATGGCTACTCCATTTCTTCTAAGGGATTCCTGCCCACAGTAGTAGATATAATGGTCATCTGAGTTAAGTTCACCCATTCCAGTCCATCTTAGTTCACTGATTCCTAGAATGTTGATGTTCACTTTTGTCATCTCCTGTTTGTCCACTTCCAATTTGCCCTGATTCACGAACCTAACATTCCAGGTTCCTATGCAATATTGCTCTTTAAAATATTATAATATAGAAACACTTACTGACTTGATATTCATGGCATTTGATTTAATACAAATTTATGCTGTTATTTGGCAACCTCTCTATATTTACAAAATTTTGTTACTTCACTGTTATCATTCATATTACGATTATCATCTCTTATGCGCTTAGAGGAAAAGTGATGGCAAACAATTAAGCATAATAAATATCTTGTAATTAGGTGCTGGACTTCCCTGGTGGCTCAATGGTAAAGAATCTGCCACGATTCAGGAGATGAAAGATCAATCCATGGGTTGTGAAGATCCCTTGGAGAAGAAAATGGCAACCTATTCCAGTTTGCCTAGGAAATATCATGGACAGAGGAGCTGACAGGCTACTGATCATGAGGCTGCAAGAACTGGACACAAGTTAATGATTAAACCACCACCAATGAGATGCTAACATTTGAAATGAATGGGATACACCAGGAGGTGGGCTAGGGTAATTAGAAAAGCCCTCCTCTTCAGATGACTTAAAGTGAAGGTATAAAACTGGTTCTCACAGTATGGTCCCAGCCTCCATGTTACCTGGAAACTTGCTCAAAGTGCAAATTCTCAGGCCCTACCCACTCTAGCACTCTTGATCAGAGACTCTGGAGTAGGGCCCCAGAGACCTACATTTTAAACAGTTCTTCAGCTGCTTCTCATGTATGGGCAAATTTGAGGTTATAAATATTTTTCCTAATGTTGATTTAAAGCAGTCCCATAGGAATTGCAGTGCTCTCATTCACTTTCAGTTTTGATCTACCTTTTAATTTAAGGGTGATTGAGAAGAATGTTTTAGATTCCAAGTTGAATAACCTTTGTTGCTAATTTCCAGTTTTATTCATTTTTTTAATTTAATTTTTATTTTTTTTAACACCAAAAAAATTTTGTATTGAAGTATTAGTCGCTCAGTTGTCTCTTACTCTGCAACCCCATGGACTGTAGCCCGGCAGGCTCCTCTGTTTGTGGAATTCTCCAGGCAAGAATCAGTTCTACTGAGGTGGATGAAACTGGAGCCTATTATACAAAGTGAAGTAAGCCAGAAGGAAAAACAACAATACAGTATACTAACACATATATATGGAATTTAGAAAGATGGTAACGATAACCCTGTATGTGAGAGAGCAAAACAGATGCAGATGTATAGGACAGCCTTTTGGACTCTATGGGAGAGGGCAAGAGTGGGATGATATGGGAGAACTGCATTGAAACATATAAATTATAATATGTGAAATGAATCGCCAGCCCAGGTCTGATGCATGATACAGGGTGCTCAGGGCTGGTGCACGAGGATGACCAGGAGGGATGGAATTGGGAGGGAGGTGGGAGGGGGGTTATGGAAGGGGAACACATGTATACTCAAGGCAGAGTATACATGTGTCAATGTATGGCAAAACCAATACAATAATGTAAAGAAAAAATCTTTCCTGAATTTGATACAATAAAAAAAATAATAAAAATTAAAAAATAAAATAAAAAAAAAGAATACTGGAGTAGGTAGCCATTCCCTTTTCCAGGGGATCTTCCCAACCCAGGGATAGAACCCAGGTCTCCTGCATTGCAGGCAGATTCTTTACCATCTGAGTTATATAAACATCTTATTTTGTACTGGGATATAGCCAATTAACAAAGTTGTGACAGTTACAGGTGACCAGTGAAGGGACTCAGCTTTACATATTCATGTACCCATTCTCCCTCAAGCCCCACCCCCTCCTATTCAGGCTGGCACTTAAGATTGAGCAGAGTTCATGTGCTATACAATAGGTCTTTGTGGTTATCCATTTTAAATATAGTAGTGTGAACATATTGGTATATGTTCCCCTTGGCAACCATGAATTTGTTTTTTAAGTCTGTGAATCTCTTTCTGTCTTGTGAGTAAATTCCTTAGTATAGTTTCTTTTCAGATTCCATATATAAGGGATGTCGTATGATATTTCTCTTTCTCTGTCTGACTTCAATCAGTATGACACTCTCACACAGAAAATCATTCACTCGTGTCCGACTCTTTGTGGCCCCATTGACTATACAGTCCATGGAGTTCTCCAGGCCAGAATACTGGAGTGGGTAGCCTTTCCCTTCTCCAGGGGATCTTCCCAACCAGGATCGAACCCAGGTCTCCTGCACTGCAGGTGGATTCTTTACCAGCTGAACCATAATGGGAGCCCAGAATACTGGAGTGGGTAGTAAATCCCTTCTCCAGCGGATCTTCCCAATCCAGAAATCAAACCGGGGTTTCCTGCAATGCAGGCGGATTCTTCACTAGCTGAGCTACCAGGGAAGCCCATGACATTCTCTAGGTCCATCCAAACTGCTGCACATGGCCTTATTTCATTGTTTTAATTAATTTCCAGTTTTCTTGTGTTGTCTTTATATAACATAGCATAGATAAGGCTATCAGACCAATTTTACAATATGTCATGGATTTTGGAAAAGAATATATCTTTTGGAGTACATATTCATATCTACTAAGTCAGGATTGCTTATTCAGTAATTTTTTCTGTGCTTGATCTGTCAATCTCTGATGATGTGAAAGGCTTCCACTCTGGGGCTGGCTGATTTTCAGCTTTCCAATATTTTTGTTTCATGTGTTTCAAAATGATGTCCTTACATAAAAATCCATGAGTGTTTTACCTTGATAATTTTTTTAGAATTTATAGCATTTTATAAGCTTATTATTCCCTATTAATGTTATTTTTGCTGTTAATTCTATTTTGTCTGATATTTACTTTGCTTCATGTATCTTTGTTCATCACCTTAAAATAATTTTATTTTTTAATTTTTGACTGTGCTGGGTGTTTATTGTTGCACTGGCTTTTCTCTGGTTGTGGTGAGTGGGGGTCACTCTTTTTTGCAATATGTGGGTGTTTCATTGTGGTGGCTTCTCTTGTTACTGAGCATGGGCTCTAGGGTGTACAGACTTCAGTACACATTGTGCCACATTGGGCTCAATAGCTGTGGCTCCCGGGCTCTAGAGCACAGGGTAATAGTTGTGGCACATAGGCTTAGTTGTTCTGTGGCATATGGGATCCTCTGGATCTGGGATCGAACCCATGTCTCCTGCATCGGCAAAGTAGGGAAATCCTGTTCATCACTTTTGCTGTCATATTTCCTTTCATATATTATGCCCCTTACGACAGCCTACAGTCTGTAGATAGTTAATGGTTTTGTTAGTTTTGTGTGTAATTTGAAATCTGTGTTTTTAACAGCAGAAATTAGCCATTCATATTCATTGTAACCTTTGAAATGTTAAAAATGCCATGTTATTTTGTGATTACTAGCTCTTAAATTTTATTATTTCATTTCCCTCTGACTTTTGATAGGACTATATATATATATATATATTTTTTTTAAGCACTTCTTCTTAAAGCCCTAGTAAGTTTTTGGAAATAATACATCTGAAACAACTTAGAAATCTGTCTTCAAGTTCTTTGACACTTTTGCATTAAGAAGTGGGGTCTAAACCACCTTCTCCTAGATAAACGCCAGGTCTAACAAATAGAATGTGATAAAATGATACAGGTACCACATCTTCTGTCTGGTGCTCTCTTTCCCTCCCTCTCTCTCAGAATGCTTGCCACTGGAACCCAAGCACCATGCTACAAGGAAGCTTGGTCTGCATAGTGAGGGCATGTGCAGGTGTTCTGAATAATACCTCCTGCCGAGGTTCCAGCAGAGACTCAGAATCAACTAATATGTGTATAGATGAAGAACCTTTAAGCCTAGTTGTGCTCAGTCATCCCCCAAACCATGAGAGAGGAAAAAGGAATGGTTATTGTTGTTTTAAGTTACAGATGTCAATGCAGTGGTAGATAACTGAAGCAGCATCTTATTTTTATATTTGTTTTACATTTATACTGATGACAAGATCAAGCATTAATCAATATTTATTGTCTATAAGCTGAGCAAGGTAAGGTCTTTAGCAAATTTATACTTAAACTCCTTCTTCCTTCTGGCTTACTGGAAATAAATATGGGATTATTATCATATCTTATATTGTGTCTTTTATTATTAATAGTGTTTTAAGCATCCTATGCATATTACCAGCAATTGTTTAGATTCAATTGTAAGTTTTGTTGCATACCTTACTCACTACTCATCCAGGTGTCCCATATCTTTCTCTTTCTTGGATTTATTGTTTCATTTCACTGTGGTATATACTTGGATGGTTTTTCAGAGAAGATATGTGAATATTGAATATTTTGATCCCTTACCTATCTAAAGCTTTAATTTTGTTCTCACACATCAATGATGTTTCTCTTGGGAGTAGAATTCTCAGTTCTAAATAATTTTCCTTTAGAAATATGAAAACAATTCTCCATTGTCTAGTAGCACCTCCTGTCAATGAGAAATCAGATGCCAATTCAGTATTTATTCTTTTGTTTATAAGGTCCTTTTTTACTTTTGGGATTTTCAGCTTAGTTGTTAATATAAATATTTCTGCCAATCTGGTGTAACTCTACATATGACTTAAAATTGTTTCTGCTTATACTTTGATGGTCTATTTCAGACTGGAGACTCAAGTCCTTTACTCAGGAATTTTTTCCTGTTATTCCTTTGGTTATTCTTTTTGTTCTCCATTCTCTTTCTCTGTTTCTTGAATTCCTACCAGATGAATGTTGGCATCTTGGGACTCTCTTCCATGTTTCTAAAAATTGTATTTTTGTATTTTCAATCTAATCAGTTTCTTTCCTTCTTTTCCTTTCCCACCCTCCCTTCCTTTCTTGTTTTCTGTCTCTTTCTTTTTGTGCTTTATTATGATATTTATCATCTAGCACAATATTTTGGTTGATTTTTAGTCATTCTTTTATTCAGCCCTTCTGTTCAATATATTATTTTGGGAATCAGGTTTTTAATGTCAAAGAGCTCTTTGTTCTCTGGATGCCTATTCTTATGTTATGGGTCCACTGTCTTCTCATAATTAGAACTTAAAAAATTATCTATTTTTGTATTTCCATAGAAATTGTGAAATTATTTGTTCTAGTTCTCTGAAAATGACCTCTGGTAGCTTGATAGGAATTGCATTGACTCTATAGATTGCTTTGGGTAGTATACTCATTTTCACTATACTGATTCTTCCAATCCACGAACACGGCACATTTCTCCATCTGTTTGTGTCCTCTTTGATTTCTTTCATCAGTGTTTTATAGTTTTCTATATACAAGTCTTTTGTTTCTTTAGGTAGAAATACTCCTAAGTATTTTATTCTTTTTGTTTCGATGGTGAATGGAATTGTTTCCTTAATTTCTCTTTCTATTTTCTCATTGTTAGTGTATAAGAATGCCAGGGATTTCTGTGTGTTGATTTTGTATCCTGAAACTTTGCTATATTCACTGATTAGCTCTAGTAATTTTCTAGTAGAGTCTTTAGGGTTTTCAATATAGAGGATCATGTCATCTGCAAACAGAGAGAGTTTTACTTCTTCTTTTCCAATCTGGATTCCTTTCATTTCTTTATCTGCTCTGATTGCTGTGGCCAAGACTTCCAAAACTATGTTGAAAAGTAGTGGTGAGAGTGGGCACCCTTGTCTTGTTCCTGACTTCAGGAGGAATGCTTTCAGTTTTTCACCATTGAGGATAATGTTTGCTGTGGGTTTGTCATATATAGCTTTTATTATGTTGAGGTATGTTCCTTCTATTCCTGCTTTTTGGAGGGTTTTTATCATAAATGGATGTTGAATTTTGTCAAAGGCTTTCTCTGCATCTATTGAGATAATCATGTGATTTTTATTTTTCAATTTGT
Source organism: Antilocapra americana (assembly GCA_007570785.1). NCBI lineage: Eukaryota > Metazoa > Chordata > Mammalia > Artiodactyla > Antilocapridae > Antilocapra > Antilocapra americana. Next base: position 12,943,607 of record ML660204.1, on the reverse strand, counting down.
TAATGTGGTGTATTACATTGATTGATTTGCGAATATTGAAGAATCCTTGCATCCCTGGGATAAAGCCTACTTGATCATGATGTATGATTTTTTTTAATGTGTTGTTGGATTCTATTCGCTAGAATTTTGTTAAGGATTTTTGCTGGAGAGGATGTGGAGAAAAGGGAACTCTCTTACACTGTTGGTGGGATTGCAAACTAGTACAGCCACTATGGAAAACAGTGTGGAGGTTCCTTAAAAAACTGCAAATAGACCTGCCATATGACCCAGCAATCCCACTGCTGGGCATACACACCGAGGAAACCAGAATTGAAAGAGCCACGTGTACCCCAATGTTCATCGCCGCTTTGTTTACAATAGCCAGGACATGGAAGCAACCTAGATGCCCATCAACTGACGAATGGATAAGAAAGCTGTGGTACATATACACAATGGAATATTACTCAGCATTAAAAAATAATTCATTTGAATCAGTTCTACTCAGGTGGACGGAACTGGAGCCCATTATCCAGAGTGAAGTAAGCCAGAAGGGAAAACAACAATACAGTATAGTAATGCATATATATGGAATTTAGAAAGACGGTAACGAGAACCCAGCATGCGAGACAGCAAAAGGAACGCAGATGTTTAGAACAGACTCGTGGACTCTGTGGATGAGGGCAAGGGTGGGATGATATGGGAGAATGGCATTGAAACATGTTAATTATCATATGTGTAATCAATCGCCAGCCCAGGATTGATGCTCGGGGCTGGTGCATCGAGATTTCATGGGGGGAGGGAGGAGGGAGGGGGGTCCTGGAGGGGGAGCATATGTAAACCCATGGTGATATCATGTCATTGTATGGCAAAACTAATAAAAAAAACAAATAAAAAAATTATCTATTTCTTGTATTGTTGATTTCTGCTTATATCGATTGTGCCTTTGTGTCTTTAAATATCTGGTGATAGTGACCACCTGTTCATAGAAGGAAGATTAGATTGTTTACTAAAGTTATGAGGCACATGTATTATCTGGAGGTCTCTTTCCACAATAGGCATGTTTCTTTTTAACTTGCGTGAACAGAAAGCAGTGAGGAGAGAGAAATCTGGATGAACCTAAAGTCTGATTTCCTTCTGATAGTTTAGCAAAGAACTGATTCAGCAGGCCTGAGTTAGCTCAGCAGGCTGATAGCAGGCACTCAGCTTCCAAAATTGCTTCTAACAATGTCTCTTCCCTGGCCAGAATACTCCAAAGTAACGTATTTTCATAGCTGTTCCCTTTTCCTGATGCTATAAAAACATATACTATCATTGGTTAGAGTCCTATGCCTGGAATTTTGGCCATGTTCACACGCTTTATCCATGCTTGGCCTAAGCATGAGTTAATGAGAAGCTCAAAGACTCTGTGCACTCTACTACTTCTCTGCTTATAATCACTGTTTTCACTTTGGCCAGTGCTGGTGTCTGCACTAGACATGGATGTATGGCCCATCCATCTGTATGACAAGCAGGCTTAGGGAATCCTAAATTATCCAAAGCTGAGATGGGTTTACTGTAGGCATGGATGATGTTTTTATTTTCTATGCATTGCTGCCTTTTGTTTTTTCTTCATGCTTATTGTGGAGTTAGGGACTTCCTTCTTTGGACCTAAGTTCTGCCCTGGAGCCTTCCCCCAACACTCTCCCCCAACAGTTGTGATTGGCCTGGAAGCAAAAGCAACTGACAGTAGCTCTGTACACAGAGGGTCAGGACATATGTTCATTTGGCTGTTTTTACATCAACTATCCAGAGGCGGGGGGTGGTGGGGGTGACGGGAGAGAGAGAGAGAGAGAGAGAGAGAGAAAAGGAAACTAAAAGCATTACAGTGATGAACCTTCTAATTTATTCGGTGGTGAAAAACAAGAGCAGATATGAATCTGCTGTACATTCAATGTGTTTTAGTTCCAACATGTCACTCAGGTTGAGCATCTCATCAGACTGAGCGTGATTCTAACTTTTAAAGATATCTATTATTTTCTGTATGCTCTTAATGCATGTCATAAACTATCTGGTGCTCCAGTGAAAAGCTATGATCTGTCCCAGTGCTGGAGGAAAATCTATCAACTTGTAGACTCCATGGTGATTGAAGATATTTTCAAGGTGATAATAACTCCAGGCAACTTCTGCCTTACATAATGATCTTAAAAGCAACCCCCTTGAGAGCTTGACTCACCCACATGGGCCAAACTTTATTTAAACTCCTGTAGAATTGTTCCAAAACCCAACCTCAACCCCTGCTTTGTTAGCTCAGAGCTTGGAAATTCTTTGGGACTCTTCGGAAAGAGGTTGTTTATACTATATAAATTTCTTTGCAAGTTCTAGTTTAGGTTGGAATATTTTTTCCTCTTTTATATTAATCTTATTCTATCTACTTATATTTAAAAATATTATTTTTGAAATTATCCACTTTCAACATAAAATTTCAATCCATAGCAAAAAAAAAAAAAAAAAAAGAAAGGCCACCTTCGATGTCCAATCTAGAGTAGACCTGAATTTCTATTTTTTTACATTACTCTGTTAAATGTTTATTCAAATATATTGTTAAAATCTGATCTTCTTTACCCAAATATGTACATATATGCATAGTTTAAAAATGCGTTTCAGCTCTCTAGTGGTCTTTTTGCTCTGTCTACAAATCACCCCAAGCTCAGTGGCTTAAAACAACATACATTTTATTATATCTCATGATTCCATGGATTTTCCGTGGTTAAGCTCATCAGTTTTTCTACTGGCCTTGCTTGGACTCTGTAGATAAAAATATCCACAACAATATCCCCTATTCTACATGCTACACTCTGATCAAATGGTGGCGATTATGTCCCCTCCTTTTAAGTTAGGTAGGCCATTGTGAATTGCTCAATACTAACAGGACAGAGTTACATAGAAGAGATTCTATGTAACGTCAAGGCTAGTTCATGAAAGGTAATATGAGTTTCACTGGGACACTCTCTTGGGACACTCACATTTGGAACCCAGCCTGAAGAAGCCCAGGTTATATGAAGTTTCAGTTCTGGCCATACATCTTAGCAAACTTGTATGTGAATCCTTTAGCACCCAATCAAGTTTACTCCAGGTGGCACAATGTACAGTATCAGGCAGCGATGGCAAGCTCTGCACAAGTTGAAGATGTAAGAGTAAGTAAATGTTACTGTTTTGAGCCACTTCAAATGTTCTGGAGTGGTCTGTTATGCAATAGTAGGATAGCAGGATAACTCTCATGCAGCAGCCTCTGATGGTGGTATGGAGTAAGATGTATGGTGCCTTATATCCCTCAAGGTAGACTTTCACCCCTATGGAAGCCTGCACACCTTTTGTGGAAGCTCAGGGCTCCAAAAGGGATAAAGTGGAAATCTTCAGGCCTCTTTCATGCCTCAGCTTGGAAGTCCCAGAATGTCACTTCATCCACACTTGATTGGTCAAAGCAGTCACAGGCTCAGCCCAAATTTCATTGGGGAGACATAGCTCCAGCTGCTGATGGGAGGAAGAAACACCATCATGTGCAAACAGGAGGGAGAGGGAATTGACGTCAGCCATCTTGGAAACCAGCTGCCACACTGGCCCTCATTAGACTATCAGGTTCACACAAGCCCTAGCCTTGCCCCTTTTGTTCACCATCACATCAGCACTTACGACTGTATTTGGCACATGGTTTCTGTGAAAATATTTATTGTAAAAGTAAATGGGTATACAGTGCAAAGGAAGTGTTTTTGTATAAGACCATTTCTTTTGACCAGAATACTTTCTTCTCTCTCCCTTGCTGACTAACTCCCTCTACTTTTCAAAACTCAGTTTATGTGCTGTTTCCTTTATGGCTCCAGGCAGGGTCATTCTCTCCTCCTGGATTCCTTGGTCCATTGCTCATGTCTCATTGTTGTGTTGGGCATTTCTTGGTTTCCTGCTGGGAGGACCTCAAAGGGCAAAAATCATATCTTTGTCATATATTTGAGTGATTTCCAGTGTCTGGCAGGTAGTGCACTCAGAAATAGAGCCATGCTTAGATGAACACTCAAAAATGAAATCAATTACTTCTAATTCTGGGCTCCATCACTTAACAGAGAAATGAAAAATTTGAAGTACATTTTAAGGAGAAGTTAAAGGCATTGGAGTGGGAATGGGGCAGGCAAAGACAGAGATCAAGAAATCAAGAAAAGACAGAGTCAAGAACAAGGCAATGATTTCCAAAGAAAAACATGGAGATTACTAAAATGTTAATAATTATATGAACTTGCAACAATAGGAATGTATAACCTTCTAGACTTCATCTATAAAATGGGGATAAAATAATTCTTATAAAAATTTAAGATTGATTTGAAGAGTAAATGAAATAGAATATTCATAATGTTTGGATCAATGACTGGAGTATACTAAGTGTTTGATAAATGTTAACTATAATGAAGAATTGATGCTTTTGAATTGTGATGCTGGAGAGACTCTTGAGTCTCTTGGACAGCAAGGGAATCAAACCAGTCAATCCTAAAGAAAATCAATTCTGAATGTTTGTTGGAAGGACTGATGCTGAAGCTAAAGTTCCAATACTTTGGCCACCAGATGGGAAGAGCCAACTCATTGTAAAAGAGCCTGATGCTGGGAAAGATTGAGGGCAAAAGGAGAAGGGGGTGGCAGAGGATGAGGTGGTTAGATAGCATCACTGACATAATGGACATGAATTTTATCAAACTCTGGGAGATAGTGGAAGATAGAGGAATCTGGTATGCTATAGTCCATGAGGTTGCAAAGTGTTGGACACAACTTAGCTACTGAATAACAACAACAACAATAATGAAAATGCCAGCAATATTTGCCATTGACTGACTGACCACTTTGTGCCAGGAGCTTGTCTCACAGATATGGATGCCAAGCAATGGTTGTATGTTTACTAGAGTAATTCAACATGATGCAAGAAAGGGATGGTAGCCTTTCCAGAAATGACAAGTTTGTGGCACTTTAAGAAGTTCTCTCCTGTCATTTATCACTGGCACTTTCAGAGTCTAGAATCTTCTCCAGTGCAGGAGGGAAAAGCAAGTGAACTTGAGATTGGCAGTTTCTGCAATGTGGTGAATAGGAGGAAAAGCCTAGTACTTGCTTGTCTGTCACTTAGAACAGAAAAAAATCCATGTCTTAAGAGAAATCTCCCAGTCTAAGATTGCTAGATTTTGGGAATTTGAAGCTTGTTTGATATAGCAATTCCTTTCTTTTTTTTTTTAATTAATTTATTTTTTTAAATTGTTTTTGCCATACATTGTCATG
>ML660204.1:12715702-12937942 GCA_007570785.1 Antilocapra americana | reverse complement strand
TGGTAAAGTTAGACCCTTTATTCATCTAACAAATATTCAGCAAATTCGCAGAAGTCAAAGAGAAGTGTCTGAGTGTCCAGTGTATGCCAAGCCTTGTGTTTGACATTGGCTTAGTTGACAAAACAACAAAGGTAGACATAGGGGGAGGAGAAAAAAGGAACTTTTAACCTAATGAGTGCTACCTGGAGTGATGGTCACTGGGACTTATAACCCTAGATTAGGTTTTCCACTTTGGACCTATTGACATTGGGGACCAGATAATTTGTAATTGTGAGGATCTTTGCACAGTAGAATCTTTAGCAGCATCCCTGGCCTCTACCCACCAGATGCCAGTAGCACTCTACTCCCTCCCCAACTCTGTGCCAGTTGTGACAACCAAAGATGTCTCTAGATGGTGCCAAGTGTTCCCCAGAGGGCAAAACTGTCCTCTGGTTGAGAAACCACTATCTTAGAGATCTTAGAAAATAATTAGTCTTCTTTCACTTTTATATTGATATTAACTGGACAATTCTGATTCAGATACTTACCTGTATCTTCAACCAATACATCTCCAGGTATTTTCAAAATCTGGCATCCAAATCAATCAGTGTCCAAAGGCCATTTATATAATGAAATATCCTATTTCAAAAAGGCATCTACCCTCATTTCTGTATTCTAAAATCAGTCTCCAAAAGTAGCATTTATATTGAAAATATCAAAACAGAATATTTACTAATATTTTAAGGGACTGCATGTAGGATGACAGTAAATCTCCATGATGTCATATGTCAAAGAATGACTCAGAGACATGTAGTTAATTACCTGCATGCCAAACAATTCACTTGTATGTAAAGGAGATGGCTATTGGATTGTTGTCAGTGAATAGAAGTAAAGCAGGGCTGGAAAAAGACAGTGGTGAGAAAGAAGAGGAAAAAACAATAAGAATAGTAGACTTTGTTTTGCATTTTGGAGGTAACCTAATTAGCTGCCGGTTAGCAAAGAGGTCTGTCTGGGTCATCTGCCCTTGAACAGGCTATGTAAAGTATCAGACAAAGCAATTGTCTTCCTGTGAGAGTTATTCTGAATAGAGAAATGGCAGAGCTCTTGCTCACCTGATGTTGGGCCCAGCAGACATGTCACAGGCAGTTTCTCATGCATACTCAGTAACACCCTCAAGGTTTCTTGGAGAATCCATCGTCAACTGAAATTGCTTTGTCTGATACTGAAATTTGCTGAATATTTGTTAGATGAATAAAGGGTCTAACTTTACCAGCTAATTGCAGTGTTTGTGCTCCTCAGACATTGTGAGCTTTCTGTTTTCTTGCCTTAGATGACTTTCTTCTGGGATCACTAAGACTCAGACTTGCAATTACCCAAGAGATTAATTCTGCAGGGATTTGGAAAGATAGTGAAGCTACATGTGGCAAGGAGGTAAGTAAGTAATATTTCTCTGCTTTGATTCTAAGGTTACTAGGCCCTTTGGATTACAGTGAATTTGTAAGGGATTACATGATTTGCAGAAATATTTACACATTAAATACATTTGTTAAAAAACTCAGTTGAATTAACTAATCTCCATAATGTTTCTCTAGCAGATATTTTATTAATCTTTATGCCTATGAGCAGTTATTGAGTGACTTTTACAAACCAAGCCCAGTTATTTCCCCAAACTTTGATGAGACCAAGAGACTTTATATCATTAGCTGGTGAGTTCCAAAAGTGTTGGCTTATTCACGACTAGAGAATTCCATCTCTTTTGTGGCCTTGGCTAGATTATATAAAGCATAGCCTCTTGTTTATTTATAATGAACTTTGAGATCCTTGGATGAGATGTATTACATATGTGCAAAGGATTAGAGGGCAGTTTTTAATAACAACAGGAATAATACTGCTTTGTACTGCTAAACTGTAGATCTTTTCTTCTGAAGATTTAAAGCCCATTATAGACATAATTTGATTGTTGCTCTATTGCAACAGTGTTTTTCCTTCTCTCCCTGTCCAGTCAGATTTTTTTCTTTATTAAAGATGGCACAGATACTTTCTCATGTTATGACCTCTTTGATAAACAGCTCAGGATGTTATAAAAGCAAAGCAGGAGATGTCTCAAATAATTAACGACAGAAAGCTTGCTGATGCTTGGGTGTTAATGTTGCCAGAAAGCTCGGCTATTTGTGGGTTGCTCAGTATGTTTTTTGTACAGATGTGCGTGAGGTTGAGTTTCAGCCATATACCTATAACAGCATCAGGAAACATTTTGTCATGCTACTTCCTTGGGTGATCTTTTATGACCAAAAGAAAAAAAAGTTATATTTCTGTCTTGTGAAATTGAGCTCGAATTCTGGGTAGTTTAACAGTAATCGGTATATGCCTGAATCGCAGCTGCATGGAATGGTTTGTATTATATACCAATGGCAACTATTGCTCTAAATATGGAAATTAAATACTTTAGGTTCAGGCTGATTCAAATCTGTGGGTAGGAAATGTCTGATTTTTCCCAAGATAAGTTTAAAGTGTGTGGAGGTTTCTCTAGGGCTACAAATCCTGTTCACATTCATATGTATTTCTTTGGGGATGGTCCCTTGAGATCTCTTGGCAGCCTCCTTCTTTAATATACCAGAGAGACTAAGATCCAGAGGAATGCCAAAAAAGAAAAAAAGAAAGAAAACGTCCTCAGAAGATTACTAGAGTGTGGTTGATCTAGAAACCAAATCAGACAGTTCCAAGCCTCAAAAGATAAGTATCAAGCAATACTTGGCTTCCCTCCCTCCAGGCATCATGAGACATCCACATTTAGCCAGAGTCAGTTCGTAATTTGGAAGCTTCTTACATTACTGACATTCTCAGATCCTGCACCAAATTTCTCATCTACTCTCCTAATCTTGAGTAGTTATGTATAGTATTATGGTTGTAGTCTTGATGCTTCTATTATCAGTCCATCATTCTAGATGTATTTCTTCAAGCCTCTGTAGCCATGGCACACACTCTAATACAAGATGGCACACACTCAAATATACACACTCTAATACTCTAATACAAGATGTCTATATGGAACTCACCTAGTAAGCTTTCTTAATGTGGTTTTCTTTTCTAAGAAAAACAATTTTTTAAATTTTGTATTGGGGTATAGATGATTAACAGCATTGTGATAGTTTCAGGTGAACAGCGAAGGGACTCAGCTGTATATATATTGATACATACATTCATTCTTCCCCAAACTCCCCTCCCATCCAGGCTGTTAATGTGGCTTTTAAAATTAGTGTATATTAGAGCTCACTTAAATTTTTGTTAAGGAGTGAAAGTGACATGATATCTCAGAAGTTATTTACTAGTGCCTTACTAGACCATCTGAGTCTATGACCTTCTAGACACCTAGCAGACTGTGCTGTGCTCTGTCTTTACCAACTCCACCCACCCTGGTGGTTGTGGGCAACTTTGGTGGACACTTTCTGTCACACTCATGACTTCTGACCACAAGCACTTGTGTTCTCTGCCTGAGGCTTTCTTTGGCCTGAGAGCTGACTCATCCTGGCTTGGGGTGGAGCAGGAGAATTAGGATTGGCCCTCAGTTGTTGAGAGATGAGAGCTGGTGGATATGAACCCAGGCTTCCTCACTATCTAGGGCAGCCCTGAGCTATATTCTGCACAGTGTCTGAGAGGGTGCCCAGGGGACTGAGCCCTACAGCCTGTAGCAGTCTGCCATCTGTAACAGCTTCTCCTAAATCTTTCTTTCACCTTCCCAGGCCTTGCTGCTATCACTTCTCACATAAACTACCTGCACCTAAATTCTTATATACTGGGATCTGGGATCTGGTGTTGGAGTAATCCAGACTAAGGTAGCACCTAATACAGCAGCCCTCTAGGGAGCCTGCCTCTTCTCAGTGGGCTACTATGAGTTTTGGCTCTACTTCCTACATAACCATTGAATTTTCTCCTCTTAGGCTTCCCTGGTGAGTCAGCAAAGAACCCACCTGCAATGCAAGAGACACAGGAGCTGTGGGTTCAATCCTTGGGTTGGGAAGATCCTCTGGAGAAGGTCATGGCAACCCACTCCAGTTTTCTTGCCAGGAAAATCCCTACTGTCCATGGGATTGTAAAGAATCGGACATGACTGAAATGACTGAGCTCAGCATGGCACTAATTCTAGAAGATGGTTCAAATCTGTAGAATCCCACTTAGTTGATTACAGTGGCATTCTAAGGGATGTTTCCATTTTAATCTGTCTCCCCATAACCAGTCTTCACAGTGTTGCCAGAGATAAGATTCCAGGAGGCATACTTGATCCTGTTACTTCCAGCTTCAAACCTTCCAATGGTTCGGCCATTCATCACCCATCCCTGGCTTACCCACCCCACACCCATCTTGAGCTCCATATAGTTGCACATGTTCTGTGGCATCAGTGTGGGGTTTACACTCCACTTTTGTTCATCAGTGAACTTCAGCACAATTTAAGGGCAAAATAAACTTAAACCTTCTCTTTGAAACAGTCCTTTGGTTATCACACTCAGAGGTGGCTTCTTCATTCCCTTGCTTTATCTTGTACAGTTCTCCACAAATGCCTTGATCTCTGTTTATTGTGTGACTGTATCAACCTTTACCACTCCACTGTGAGTTCCTCAAGAGAGCTCACCATCTATGATTCTAGGCCAGTGGCTCAGCACTTGGCATGGAATCTGTACTTGATCCTGACAGGGACATGTTGGCCATTCAGGTTGTCTCTTGAAAGACTGCTCTGGGAAATACGGTGGGGCTGAAAGTTGGGAGGAGGTTTTTTATTTTCCTGACCCATAGAACTGCTTAATGAAGAGAAACAAATTGATGATGATGGTTGCTTGACCCAAAGGTTTGACAGGACAATGTGGTTAAAATAATCTCTAAGTATTTTGTATAGAAAAAGAGCTATTCTGGTGCTTCATTGTTAAACCTACTTGTTTTGCTATGCTGAATTTCTGTTCAATGGATACACTTCTTAGCCTTTGCTGAACATGTAGGGGGAAATGAAGGTAAATTTGCAGGAAACTCCTGTTCTCTGGGATTTATTTTGTCCCTACCCCTAGATTTGTTAAGACTTGAAGTCAATGAAGTCAAGTGGCAGAAAAATTATAGAGTAAAATAAAACAATGCTTTGTTCTGTCTGATCTCAGCTTGGAAGGTACTTGTGTTTCTGTTGGTTAGTTGTACCTCTCTGGGGGAACATGGTATTGGGCAGCCAAAATACCCAGCTCTGTTCCTTTTGAGGGAGAACTTGTGGGGAGGACCCTGTTTTCCTGGTGCTGTGGTTTGGGCATGGGCTTTGGCTCCCTTTCCTGTAGAAGGGTCTCCATTCTAGAAGCCAGATTCCTATCTACAGTCCCAGGGAAGTTGTGGCAGCAAATATCACCAGTTTATACATGGTCTAATATGGGGAGGTTGATTCCAGTTTTTTGAAGCTGCTCTCCTTAACTTCAGCACCATCCCCTAAAACTTCTTAGTATTAGGGCAATATGGTGGCATGGAGAAAGCATGGCACTTCCTAACTGTCTCGTTGGAGTCTCCATGGGTAAGAGTTGAGAAGGAGCAAAGTTGCTAAGCAAGGTTGAGGTCAACCATCGTCAGCACAGCCACTTCCTAGCTGCACTGAAACACACAGCCACACTCACAGTGGTGGCTGAGACATGTCTTCTGGGCAGGATGGGAAGCTAGGTGTTCCCAGCCTTGCAAGGGACTGGGAACTGCTTTTTAATTGGATAGAGCCCTGAGGCTTGTGTGATGGGATATAGGCGTACCCTGCAATACAAATAAAGCCACAGGTGTGGGTCTACCCTGAGGAATGGAGACAGGAGATAGCAGCCAAGCCTAGGCAGAGAGGAGGCTGGGAAACCACTGCCTGTGAGCAGGATATGAGGGTCCAGTTCCCACGGACAGTGAGTGGCTTCATCTCCTGCCTGAGTTCCTAGCGGAGTAGCCCTCAAAGACCCAGCCTGAGGTTTCACTTGCTGGTATTGGTTTCCTCACTCTTTCCATGGGGAGTCTGTTGTGCTGTGTTACTTGTGTCTTTTCTCACCCTGCCCGGCCCATCTGAGATTGAAAGGTGGTGGTGAGTCCTGAGCTTCAGTCTGAGATCTTCCCCTCAACTTCATGTTCTCTCTCTGTTCTCAAATAGAGTCTTTTAAAAACTGAAAGCAATTATATATATTAAAAAATTATTCTATCAATGATAATAAGACTTCTGGTTATTTTCTTCTGTATTGAAAAGTATCAAAGAATTAGATTTTTCCATTTTAATAAAAATAATCATAACAGTTTACATTTAAAAAATGTTTTTTATGTGGCTTGGCACAATGTTAGGAGCTTGGTTTCCATAGTTTTGTTTAATTTTCATGACAGTTCTCTAAGGAAGATATTACCATGAACTCCATTTTATAGATTAGGAAACGGAGGAACAGAGATTTTAAGTAACTTTACCAAGGTCACAAAATAAAAGTAGAAAAGCTAGGCCTGCATTATTCACCCCATGCTAAAGAAATGTAAACAATGCAGACTCGGCATGGGGGAGCTTCTCATGGTGGAAACAGCAGTGCTGCTGGGGTACATTCTCCTTGTTGCAAAGGATAATGGAGGTTGGGGTCCATATTTTAATGGGCCTCTTACCCTCTTACCCATATTTGTCTCTCTTTCTGGGATACTCTCACTCCCTCCCAACTTAGATTTTAAAATTCTTTTTATTTCCCTTCCCTCACCTCCAATGGTCCCCTATTTCCTCTCCCACAGAACAATGGCAACCAGATGGCATCACTGCTTGTCGCAAACCTGTGGGAAAGAGTGCCCACATTTATTATATTTATTCAGGAAAGCCCAAACAAGCAATTTCTAGTCAGGAAGATGTCTTGGAGAAGGAAATGGCAACCCACTCCAGTATGCTTGCCTAGAGAATCCCATGGACAGAAGAGCCTGGTGGGTTACAGTTCATGGGGTCACAAAGTCAGACATGACTGAGCGACTAACACACATACAAACATCTTCTAAACTGGCACTTCCCAACTTGGGAGCCATCAGATCCATGTGGCTGCTGAGCACTAGAAATAGGAGGAGTAGAAGCTGGAATGTGCTGTGTGACCAGCACATACAATTTCGAGGACTTAAAGAGAAAAAAGAATGTAGGATATATTTTTAATCATTTTTTAATATTGACTGCAGGTTGAGTGTTGGCTTAGATAAAGTACATTATTAAACTTAATTTTGCTGGTTTGACTTTTTCTAATGAGGTTACTAGAAAATTTAAACGTACCTGTGTGCTTGCCTGATGTTTCAGTTGGATAGGGCTGGTCTAAACCCTGCACTCCCTGTTTGGGATAAGGAAAACAGAGACGTGCAATCCTTCCCTGAGGGATCCCCAAGGTGTGTGGTGACTGTGTCAGGCCTCTTCTAGATGCGAGGCTCAGGAAGGATGCAGATCCTGTGGGGGGCCCTCTGAGGACCTTCTGCATATTTCGGGAAGGCAGATGCTTTTTTTAAAAAATTTTAGTTAATTATTTTATTTTTCCTTTTTGGCATTAATCAATCAATTAATTAATTAATTAATTAAAATTTTCTTTATTGTGTTGGTTTTGCCATACATTGACATGAATCTGCCATGGGTATACATATGTTCCCCCTCCAGAACTCCCCTCCCTCCTCCCTCCCTATTCCCTCTCCCTGGGTCATCCCAGTGCACCAGCCCTGAGCATCAAACCTGGGCTGGCGATTGATTTCACATATGATAATTAATATGTTTCAGTGCCGTTCTCCCATATCATCCCACCCTTGCCCTCGCCCATAGAGTCCAAAAGACTGTTCTATACATCTGCGTTCCTTTTGCTGTCTTGCATACAGGGTTCTCGTTACTATCTTTCTAAATTCCATATACATGCATTACTATACTGTATTTTTGTTTTTCCTTCTGGCTTACTTCACTCTGGATAATAGGCTCCAGTTCCGCCCACCTGAGTAGAACTGATTCAAATGAATTTTTTTAATGGCTGAGTAATATTCCATTGTGTATATGTACCACAGCTTTCTTATCCATTCGTCAGTTGATGGGCATCTAGGTTGCTTCCATGTCCTGGTTATTGTAAACAATGCGGCGATGAACATTGGGGTAGGTACACGTGACTCTTTCAATTCTGGTTTCCTCGGTGTGTATGCCCAGCAGTGGGATTGCTGGGTCATATGGCAGTTCTATTTGCAGTTTTTTAAGGAATCTCCAAACTGTTTTCCATAGTGGCTGTACTAGTTTGCATTTCCACCAATAGTGTAAGAGGGTTCCCTTTTCTCCACATCCTCTCCAGCATTTATTGCTTGTAGACTTTTGGATGGCAGCCATTCTGACTGGTGTAAAGTGCTACCTCATTGTGGTTTTGATTTGCATTTCTCTGATAACAAGCGATGTTGAGCATCTTTTCACGTGTTTGTTAGCCATTTGTATGTCTTCTTTGGAGAAATGTCTGTTAAGTTCTTTGGCCCATTTTTTGATTGGTTCGTTTATTTTTCTAGAATGGAGCTGCAGGAGTTGCTTGTATATTTTTGAGATTAATTGTCCGTTGCTTCATTGGCTATTATTTTCTCCCATTCTGAAGGCTGCCTTTTCACCTTGCTTATAGTTTCCTTTGTTGTGCAGAAGCTTTTAATTTTAATTAGGTCCCATTTGTTTATTTGTGCTTTTATTTCCGATATTCTGGGAGGTGGGTCATAGAGGATCCTGCTTTGGTTTATGTCGGAGAGTGTTTTGCTATGTTTTCCTCTAGGAGTCTTATAGTTTCTGGTCGTATTTCTACCTAAAGAAACAAAAGACTTATATATAGAAAACTATAAAACACTGATGAAAGAAATCAAAGAGGACACAAACAGATGGAGAAATGTGCCATGTTCATGTATTGGAAGAATCAATATAGTGAAAATGAGTATACTACCCAGAGCAATCTATAGAGTCAATGTAATTCCTATCAAGCTACCAGAGGTCTTTTTCAGATAATTAGAACAAATAATTTCACAATTTGTATGGAAATACAAAAAACCTCATATAGCCAAAGAAATCTTGAGAAAGAAGAATGGAATTGGAGAAATCAACCTACCTGACTTTAGGCTATACTGCAAAGCCACAGTCATCAAGACAGTATGGTACTGGCACAAAGACAGAAATATAGATCAATGGAAAGAATAGAAAGCCCAGAGATAAATCCACGCATCTATGGACACCTTATCTTTGACAAAGGAGGCAAGAATATACAATGGAGAAAAGACAACCTCTTTAACAAGTGGTGCTGGGAAAACTGGACAGCCACTTGTAAAAGAATGAAACTAGAACACTTTCTAACACCATACACAAAAATAAAATAAAAATAGATCAAAGATCTAAGCATAAGACCAGAAACTATAAAACTCCTAGAGGAAAACATAGGCAAAACACTCTCCGACATAAACCAAAGCAAGATCCTCTATGACCCACCTCCCAGAATATCGGAAATAAAAGCACAAATAAACAAATGGGACCTAATTAAAGTTAAAAGCTTCTGCACAACAAAGGAAACTATAAGCAAGGTGAAAAGGCAGCCTTCAGAATGGGAGAAAATAATAGCCAATGAAGCAATGGACAAACAATTAATCTCAAAAATATACAAGCAACAACTCACTCAGTTGTGTCCAACTCTTTGTGACCCCATGGGCTGCAGCATGCCAGGCTTCCTTGTCCATCACCAACTCCTGGAGCTTGCTCAAACTCATGTCCATCGAGTTAGTGATGCCATCCAACCATCTTATCCTCTGTCATCTCCTCCTCCCACCTTCAATCTTTCCCAGTATCAAGGTCTTTTCCAGTGAGCCAGTTTTTCACATCAGGTGGCCAAAGTATTGGAGTTTCAGCTTCAGCACCAGTCCTTCACTACTTGGGTCATAGAGAGTGCCTCTGAATGTCAGTCTATGCACTGGGTTATCCATACAGAAATGCTGACTAACTCTAAACTGTCACCTGAACTTAACAATGTTTTGCAGGATGATCAGCCACATTAAAGTGCATGCCCTTAACTCATGTCTGTTTGTGAAACTCTGTGAGAAAATGGATGCAGAGTACACATATCTTTGCTTATACAAAGAAGTGAGATGGCTTTCTGAAGGTAGATCACTGGCCAGAGTTTGAGTTATGAGAGCTGCTCCAGAGATTTCTTTCAGGAAAACAGTCTCCACTGGCAGACATTTCAGTAACCCAGAACAAGTCACAAAATTTGCTCTCTTGTGTGACATATTCAACCTGCCTAATGAACTCAACTTGTCACTTTGGGGAGAATGACAACTGTGTTCAAGTCAGTAGTTAAAATGCTTCATTCAAATCCAAACTGGAATTACGAGGGCAACAAGTGAACACAGGGATTTTGGAAATGTTTTAAACGTTAGCAGAGATTTTGAAAGAGACTGAGCAAGAGCCTTCTTTCTCCCAGCTGGTTCATGATCACCTATTTCAGCTTTCAAAAGAGTTTGAGCATTATTTCCCAATCACAAAAGATGTCCAAACTGGCAAGGAATGAATCTGCAATCCATTTGTGAATAAACCAGGGGAATCAACTTAGTGCTAGAAGAGGTCAACTGCTTGAGTTTGCAAATGACAGTGGCCTTTAAAGTATATTTGAGACAATTTCAAATCTCCATACATTCTGGAATCAAGTCAAAGTGAAATATCTTGAGATGGCTAAAAAAGCACTGAAAAGCCTGCTTCCATTTCCAACATCCTATCTTTGTGTAGCAGGATTGTCTCTGGTGACACCAATCAAAACAAGGTTACGGAGTAGACTGGAAACAAACAATGCACTTCATGTGTTACTGTCTCCCATCACCCCCAGATGGAACTCTCTAGCTGCAGAAAAACAAGCCCGTGACAGCCACTGATTCTGCATTATGGCGATTCATATAATTATTTCTTACATATCACAATGTAATAATAATAGAAACAAAATGCAAAAATTATCTTCCATGATACCAGTCCCTAGTGCCAAAAAGGTTGGAGACCACTGCCCTAGAGGTTCCTATTAGGATTTCATGTTCAACTGAATATCTTTTATGTTGAATAACTGACTACCGTGTGCTGAATCTGGTGTCCTCATGCTAGTCTAGGGGAAGACCCCAGCTCTGATAATCTATTTGCCATAGGCAAATGAACACAGATAGCTGCCAGTTCCATGCTGGGATCAAGTGCATGAAGGCTCTGAACATGAGGGGCCACTGGGTTGGAACAGTCTGCCTCCCAGACCCTGATTCTCTGGCTTCTGGGTGTCTTAAAGCTGCCTACTGAACTCAGGTTTTCCAGGTAGTGCAGTGATAATGAATCTGCCTGCCAATGCAGGAGATGCAGGCTTGATTCCTGGGTCAGGAAGATCTCAGGAGTAGGAAATGGCAATCCACTTCAATATTCTTGACTGGAAAATTCCATGGACAGCAGAGCCAGGCACTCTACCTTCCATGGGGTTGCAAAGAGTTGGATGCAACTGAGCATGCAATCACACTGAACTCAAGCCTAATATCCCTCCCATAATCTTAGTCTGCAGATTTATTACCTTGGATTTTGTCCTCCATGGCATAGGTTTATTGCTTTCTAACTGTACAGTAGGAAAGATTCACTATATAGACTTTCTGTAGCTAATTATAAATCCTTTTAACATGGGGTTTACAAGGAGATTTATAGCAGACTTGTGTATAATTGCCCAACCCTGGAAACAACACAAAAATCCATCAATTGGAGACTGGAGAAAAACAAATTGTGGTGTATCCATCCAATGGGATACTTTTGAAAGGGCTTCCCTTTCAGCTCAGCCGGTAAAGAATCTGCCTGCAGTGTGGGAGACCTGGGTTTTAATCCCTGCATTGGGAAGATCCCCTGGAGAAGGGAACAACTACCCTCTCCAGTATTCTGGCCTGGAGAACTGCATGGTCAGGGGAGCCTGGCAAGTCCATGGGGTCGCAAAGAGTCAGACACGTACTACTCAGCAATGAAAAGGGACAAACTAAGATGCAAAACAACATGGACTGAGGTAAAAAAAAAATGCTTAATGAAAGTAGCCAGGCAGAAAACATATACTATATGACTGCATTTATATAAAAACTTGTTACAGTGAGAGAAATTAAGACAGAATTTGCCTCTGTTGGGGAATAGTGTAAATCCTAGATGGACTGGAGAACATTTTGAGGTGCAGAAAAGGTGCTATGTCTTTATCTGAGTGACATTTGCACGAATTAAATGGCAACATTCATTGAGCTGTAGTCTTGAGGTTTGTGCAACCTACTGTATATAAATACCTCAATAAAGTGCTATTAATATTAGCATATTAAAAAGTCAAAATGGAGAATAGGTGTTATGTGGGAAATGAAAAAGAATGCTTAAAAATGCTTTATCAAGTGAAAAGCCTTTAAGAGTGAGAATTCTGTATAACGTGTCTGGCTGTATTGTTAACCAGGATTTATTTCAGGGAATGATTAGCTCAGGACCTTTTGTTCCTTTCTTTCCCTTGTTTGGCTGCTGGTTTGATTTCACTGCTTATTGGCATCTTACACAGCACATTAAAGGAGAAATCAAAGCGTGGGTGGGGGAGGGAAATTTGCAATTGGAAAGCACTGCAGCATCTAGAAATGGACAGAGTTTAGGTGGGTTTCCTAAAAGCAGAGCTGGAGTGGGTAATTTTGAGCAAGTGATTTATGGAGGCAGAGGTCTTAGGCGAACCTGTGAGGGAGGCAGGATGGGGTCCAGGAAGATGCTGGGCAAAGACGTGGGCTGGGTGGAGTCTGGCTCAACCAGAGCACTCTGGAGCTTGAATGACACCACAGAGTTATTTGACTCTCTGTGAGAAGATTGGGCTTCTGTGTCCCTGTCTCTATGGGTCATGGCAGGGGGTGGGGTGGGTTGAGGGGGTCTGCTGCATACACATGTATGCTCACATGCTCCCACGTGTGGGGCAACTTCTGGGCATTTCCTGTACTTTTCCTGATATGGAGCAGCTGTGAATATCAGCAGCCAATGCTGACAGCAGCTGGTCTAGGGGATCTGGGCAGGCAAGGACAGCTCCCAAGGCCATCACAGGCCTGGTGTAGCCAGTATTGAGGATAAACTGGTAATACCAGTTCAGGTCCTTAAAAAGCAAGGGGACTAGAGAACCCACAAAGAGGTCTACAGAGCCCAGAGCACTGGGAGAAGATGGCATGGACCATGGGCTTGCATTGGAGAAAGTGAGATATGCTGGCACCTGTTTGGAATTTAAAAAGAACCTCTAAAGAGAAAACCAAGCTCTGGATTTCAATTACAGGTGTTCAAATTACCCTGTACTTTTTCTTCACTGTAGTTATCACAATTGCAATTGAATTCTAATTGTTTTGGGGCTTATTTAATGTCATCCCTACAATACAGTAAACGCTAGGAAGAGGCTCATGATATCATATAATTACTCCTATATCTCTCAGGACTTCCCTGGTGGTTCAGACCATAAAGCGTCTGCCTGCAATGTGGGAGACATGGGTTTGATCCCTGGGTCAGGAAGATCCCCTGGAGAAGGAAATAGCAACCCACTCCAGTACTCTTGCTTGGAAAACCCCATGGACGCAGGAGCCTGGTAGGCTGCAGTCCATGGGGTTGCAAAGAGTCAGACACGACTGAGAGATTTCACTTACTTACTTACTTATATCTCTTATGCGTAGCACATTTTAGGTGCTCAATAAATACAGATGAAGGAATGAGTGAATATGTTTAAGAAAATGGAAGAAAGGTGTTAATAGAGGTGATGTCTTAGCTCAGTTGTTTTACTTTCCTGGAATGCCTTCTCTGCTGCCCATACCAGCCCAACCTATTCTTTAGTGTCCAATTCATCACCTATCTCTGTCAGGTGTCTTCTTCCTAATTCACCATGCATAATGCCATTTAGCACTTAAGAATATGTGAAGTCTTTAAACCTTGCTTTTCTAAGTGGTTTTCTGTATTTGTCTGTCATTTAACTCATTACAGAAAGGGACTGGTTGGAATTTTTTGATGGCCAAGTTCCTGTCTTGCCTTTGGTTTCTAGGATGCTTCTTTTCTTCTGCCTTTTCTGTTACCTGCAAAGTACTTCCCCCAACAATCATCACCTACTAAAATCCTTAAAAGGCCTGTTCATGGGCCATTCCTTTACTGGCTGATCCAGTTGGAAATCATCTTTATTGCATTATTCCTATATATGTCATAGTTGCTCCCTAGGTCCATTGGTTCTTTTATAACGAGACCACATATTGAACATCTTAGTGCTGTATGCACTGTAGATGCACAGTAAATGTCTTTTATACTGTTAACATAAATGTATAGATTGTTGTTGTTGTTTTTCAGTCACCCAGTCATGTCTGACTCTTTGTGATTTTTATGGACTGCAGGACACCAAGCCTCTCTGTCCCTCACCATCTCCCAAAATTTGCCCAAGTTCATGTTCATTGCATTGGTGATGCCATCCAGCCACCTCATCCTCTGACACACTCTTCTCCTCTGCCCTCAATCTTTCCCAGCATCAGAGACTTTTCCTGTGAGTCAGCTGTTCACATTAGATGATCAAAATACTAGAGTTTCAGCTTCACCATCAGTCCTTCTAATGAATATTCAGGCTGATTTCCCTTAAGATTGAATGATTTCATGATCACTGCCTTGTTGTGATGAAGGGGCTTGCATAATGTGATGAAGTTATGAGCCATGCTGTGTAGGACCACCCAAGATGGATGGGTCATAGAGGAGAGTTCTGACAGAATGCGATCCACTGGTGGAAGGAATGGCAAACCACCCTAATATACTTGGTGTGAGAAACTCATGAACTGTATAAAAGGACACAAAGATGTGACACTGAATGATGAGTCCCCCAGGTCTGAAGGTGTCCAATATGCTACTGGGGAAGAGTAGAGGAGTACTACTAATATCCCCAGAAAGAATTAAGCTGTTGGGCCAAAGTGGAAATGGAGCTCAGTTGTGGATGTGTCTTATGGTGAAAGCAAAACCTGATGTTGCAAAGAACAATATTGTATAGGAACCTGGAATGGTAGGTCCATGAATCAAGGTAAATTGGATGCAGTCAAGCAGGATATGGCAAGAATAAACATCAACATCTTAGGAATCAGTGAACCAAAATGGATAGGAATGGAGAATTTAATTCAGATGACCATTATATTTACTGTTGTGGTCACGAATCCTATAGAAGAAATGGAGTAGCTCTCATAATCAACAAAAGAGTTCAAAATGCAGTACTTGGGTGCAACCTCAAAAATGACAGAATGATCTTGGTTCATTTCCAAGGCAAACCATTCAATATCACAGTAATTCAAGTCTATGCCTCTACCACCACTGCTGAAGAAGCTGAAGCTGACCAGTTCTATGAAGACCTAGAAGACCTCCTAGAACTAACACCAAAAAATGATCTCCTTCTCATCACAGGGGATTGGAATGCAAAAGTAGGAAGTTAAGAGGTACTTGGTATAATAGGCAAGTTTGGCCTTGGAGAACAAAATGAAACGGGGCAGACTGACTGAATTCTGCCAAGAGAATGCATAGATCATAGCAAATACCCTTTTTCAACAACACAACAGATGACTTTACATATGGACATCACCAAATGACCAACACTGAAATCAAATGTATACATATTAGACTAGGTATCAAGACTGTAGGATGACTTATAGTAATAAGGGTGGAAATTGGACAGAGAAGGTGAATTCTTTAAGGTTTTGAAGTGACCCAAATTCAGTATTTAATCTTTGAGGAAGAGGCAGAGGAAGAAGAGATATGGCAATGGAAGAAGGGTAGTAGAGAGTCGTCTGTCCACAGACTAATTGGGATCAAGAGGGTCCCAGAGCAGGATGAAGCATAGCTCTGTGAGTTTCCTTTTCCTTTTTCATATCTAGTGGGTGATATGTGCCAAACTTGGGTGATAGAGACCTTACCTTGGAACTTTACCAGTCTTACATTTTAGGGCAGTTCTTCCCAGAACTGAGTCCTGTGGTTTGTGGTCAATGAGGCCCAGCCTGTCTTACTAGATTTGGCACAGATGTTGATGATTGTTCCTTCAGCTTCGAAACAAGGATTTATAGTGCCAACAATTCATATTAAACAAAGCCCATTTCCTCTATAATGTGAGAGCACTTTCCTGATCACCCTTTAATGAAAACAGATGTTTTTGAAACAGCCTATAACAGGATATGGAAAATTTGGCCAATAATCAAATATAGGTTCAAAGGGAGATTCTTGATGGCCCCGTTTGCACTGTGGGCAATAGCTAAAAATAGCACATTGATACAGTACTTTTAAAATGTAACAACTGTTAGAGATTTCTGCTGAATTCTGGAAGCAGCCACCTGATGTCAGGAAGATGCTCCCCAGTGAAGGGGACAGAGTGAGGTGGGAGTTTCTTCCCTGTGGAGGTGAGTCCTGTCAGTGTTGAGCTCTGCCAGGTGTACCTTCCCTCTTGTAGCCTCCCTCGGACTTAGGAAGCTGAATCATTTCCTTCAGTGTGTATAGTTCCAGAAACACAGAGAGCAGGCATCTTACCTCAAACCTGGTTAATAGTAGGGGAAATTTAATGCTACAAATACTAATTAAATACCTGTGCTAACTTGCTACTGTCCTGGATCCAAAATGCACAAATGAAGCTAAGTGTTGAAGCAGGGAACTTATTAGTAGAATTATATAGTTAGATGGGATTTTAGGAATTAGCTATCACAAAACTCTCATTATAATGATGGTGAGGTGGGAAGGGAGGGGGAAAGAAATGATCACTTATTAAGTGATGATTATATGTCAGGCATGTATATTCTGTTATTTTGTCTTCCAAAAACTCTATGTGGGAGAAGGTGGGAAGGAATACATGAAAAAACATTTTTTTTTTAAAATTGCATACAATGAAGACATTGTACCTTTGAGTAATTTGAATTCTCACAAAATTCCTGTAAGATAAATGATATATTTTCCATTTTGGGGAAGAGGAAAATGAAACTCAGAGATATTAAATGCCATTACTGAGAAGTGGCTGAGCTGGGATTTGAATGGCTCATAATCAAAGCCTTTGCTCTTTCCTGACCCCAATATTTCAGATAAAGATACAAATATGCACAGGGTATGGCATGTTTCAAACAAGATTTCTGGTCCATGACTCAGTTGTTTTAAACCCAGGGATCGAATCCAGGTCTCCCTCATTGCACGTGGATTCTTACCGACTGAACCACCAGGGAAGCCAATTCACATTGAATATGTCCATGGTTGGGGACTAGGAGGAAGCAGGCATCAACTGACCAAGTATGCTGGACCCCAGTTCAATCCTTCTTTCTAGATTATATGCCCTCAGTCAGTAACTTTAATCCAAAATTTTCTATTGGAACAAATCCCAGAGATCAACAAACATCACTTCTTTTAAAGATGTTTTCAAAGTTACTGATAAGGCTATTTAAAATATTCTATTTGCTCAACGCTTTGTGGATTTATGAAATTTTTTTGAAGCATAGCTTTTTTTTTTTAGTGGACAGAACACTCTACAGTGAATTTGATCTATAAGTGGTTTTCTCAAAATGCCTTCTAAGGATTTATGAAATTTTAATCCATTCTTTTCAAGACAGTTTATGTTATCAGAAATCTGTTTCCAGCCTCCCACTATGTGTCCCAGTCTTTCCTCTTCCTGGTGTCTACTTCAGGTCCCTGTGGTTGGAGTTGGAGCAACTTCCTCATTGCTTTTCAGATGTGTTAGAAAAAGGCAATAGTTATTCTCTGAAGAGCACCCACGATAGTTGGAGGTAGTTGGGGAATTCCCTTTCACCTTTTAGTAACATGAGCCTTTCCATTAGAGCTAGTTTTTTAGAATGGAGAAATCAAAAATGTTCAGACATGTCTTATGCATCAGGGAGGGGGTGTGCAGAGCAGAGAGGGGATGTGGAGGCTTCTCCATCTGTGTTTGAGCATAGGGGAATCCAAATATGCTTGGATGGAACCTACACTATGGTAGGGATAAAAGCTGAAAGACTTTATAGCACTATGTAAATCTCAGATGGTCCTTTGTAGGTCCAGGAAATAAGCAAATCAGTCCAATGGCAGGTGTTAGGGAACCAATACTTATTTGCTATGATCAAGCATGTTTATCTGGATTCTTGCCTTTAATTACAAGACAATGTGGTCAATGGGATTACTACTGGCCTAAGACTCAGCACACCTGGTAACTAATTGAGTAACCCAGGGAGAGCCTCTTCATCTCTCTCCTCTCTCCTTTCTTTGGGGTGAAATGAAGAATTGGAATGGCAGTGCCCTAGTGCTCACTCAGATCAGACAATCCATATTTTGGAGAATTTATAGGAGGGGCACAGTATTGCTTCAATTCCCCACATCCTGGATGAGCACAAAAGGGATGTGTTATGTCACATATTGGTGGGGGGAAATGACTGGTATTTTATTGGAAAATTCACCAGAAGAAGACAACATGGTGTACTGAATCAACAATTAGGTGGCCTGACATTGAATTTTGGTTTTGCTGTTAGTTTCCTGGGTGACTGTGGGCTTAAATTTCCTCATTACTTAAGTGACAATTCAATTTCAATGATCTCTTGAGTGACTGCTGCTCGTGCCTCTATGTGCTAGTCACTGAGCTAAGAGTAGAAAGAACAGGATATGAGTTCTGATTCTGGAGGCTCACAGTTTGTTTGGAAAGGAGTAAATAAGCCATTGTGATTATTTAGTTTAAGTAATACCACAGAAGTATGTTCAGATGCTATTCAAAAGAGGAGACAAAAATTAGTATGCAGTAGGGGAAAGTACAGACTTCCCCAGTAACTCACCGGTAAAGGATCCACCTGCAGTGCAAGGGCTGCAGGAGATATGGGTTCAATCCCTGGGTCAGGAAGACCCACTGAAAGGCATGGAAACCCACTCCAGTATTCTTGCCTGGTGACTCTCATGGACAGAGGGCCCTGGCAGGCTACAGTCCATGGCATCACACAGAGTCAGACACAATTGAAGTGACTTAGCGCACACGCAAGGAAAAGATAGGGAAGGCTACAGAGGTTTCATTGGTCTGCAGCTCTACAGATAAGAGAACTGAGGAGGAAGGACAGCCCAGGCAGAGGGAAGAACCAAGG
The DNA here is from genome assembly GCA_007570785.1 of Antilocapra americana. Lineage (NCBI taxonomy): Eukaryota > Metazoa > Chordata > Mammalia > Artiodactyla > Antilocapridae > Antilocapra > Antilocapra americana. The sequence goes on along the minus strand of ML660204.1, from coordinate 12,918,859 downwards.
TAGGGAAGGAAAAGGACATCTGAGGCAATGGATAACTCCGGGGCAATAACATAGGATGCATGAAAGAGGGAAGGGAGAAAGTAGTGGAGTAGAATTGAGGTCACAGCATTCTGCAGTGGACATCTATGCCTAGCTAAGGATCATGCACTCTGTTTTGCATACTGTGAGAATTCACTGACAGATTCTAAGGTTGTGGCAGGATGTGATTTGTATATTATGAATGAGAAAATGGAGGCAAGAGAAAAGAGGCTAGTAAATTAATTAGAAGCTCCTGAAGATATTAATATCTAAGGAAGAGGAGCTGAGAACTTGAAATAAAAGCCTTAGTAGAGGAATTGAAGGAGGAGGCTTCAAGCTAGGGCTTGTCTTATAGGTGGAATCAGATTGGGTGACACAATTTGTGGGGCCCAGTGCAAAATAAAGTCCAAGAACTCTTTCTTAAACTAATAATTTCAGCATGTTGACAACAAAGCAGAAAATCAGATGAAGGCCCTTCTAAATGTGGTGCCCTGTGTGTCTGCACAGGTCTCATACCCCTGAAGCTGGCCTGGAGCAGAGGACTCCTTACTTTATTTCCTTCTAGGTGTGCTGTAATCATAGCTGGAAAGACTGATTAAAATTGATAAGATTATACATTTTGGAAAGAAGGTTCTTATCACCCATCATATCATTTGGTCCACTCTGCCATTTGTCCAGATTTTTTTATCTTATGTAATCTTCTTTTGAGTTATCACACCAAGAGATAAACCAGGCTGATTGGGATCTCTGTTGTTGCTGTTGTTCAATTTCAAAGTTGTGTCCAACGGCTTTGTGATCTCATGGACTGTAGCACGCCAGGCTTCTTTGTCCCCCACTATCTCCCAGAGTTTACTCAAATTCATGTCCATTGAGTCAGTTATGCTATCTAACTATCTTATCCTCTGGCACCCCACTCTCCTTTTGCCTTCAATCTTTCCCAGCATTAGGGTCTTTTCGAATGAGATGACTCTTCACATCTGGTAGCCAAAGTATTGGAGCTTCAGCTTCAGCAACAGCCCTTCCAATGAATATTCAGGGTTGATTTCCTTTATTTTGACAGGTTTGATCTCCTTGCAATCCAAGGGACTTTCAAGAGTCTTCTCCAACATCACAATCTGAAAGCATCAGCTCTTTGGTGCTCAGCCTTCTTCATGATCCAACCCTCATATCTGTACATGACTATTGGAAAAACCACAACTTTGACTATATGGACCTTTGCTGGCAAAATTGTCCCTGCTTTTTAATATGCTGTCTGAATTTGTCATAGTTTTCCTTCCAAGGAGCAAGTCTCTTTTAATTTCATGGTTGCAGTCACCATCCACAGTGATTTTGGAGCCCAAGAAAATAAAATCTGTTATTGCTTCCACTTTTCCCCCTTCTATTTGTCATGAGGTTTTGGGACCAGATGCCATGATCTTACTTTTTTAGTGTTGAGTTTCAAGCCAGCTTTTTAAATCTCCTTTCTCACTCTCTACTCTCACCCTCATCAAGATGCTGATTAGTTCCTCGTCACTTTTTGCCATTAGAGTGATTTCATTTGTATATCTGAGGTTGTTGATATTTCACCCAGAAATCTTGATTCCAGCTTGTGATTCTCCCAGCCTGGCATTTTGCATAATGTGCTCTGCATATAAGTCAAATAAGCAGGCCTCTTAGCAGACTTGAGGTTTTACTGTTTTTTTTTTTTTTTCCTCTCATGAATCAAAAGACTCTATTTTAAATTTTTTATAGGTTTTTAAATCTGTTTTTAATTTGATGAGTACCATTTTGCTGATCAAATAATTCAGTGTTATTTTTAGGTGCAGTTTTTGTTTTGATTGGATAGTTTCTAGTTTTTGGAAGAATTTGCTTAATGATTTGGAGGGATTTTTTCAGAAGGTATTTAACATTTTCTGTCAGGATTTAATAACCACAAACTTTTCAGATTCAAGAAAGGTTGATTTCTTCCAATTAATAAGCAGTTAGGTCTTTGCAAATATGCTTCTGGGTTGTCATTGACATTGCAAAATACCAATATTGAAATAAGATGGGCTAAATGTGGTTTGCCAACTAGTATATGTAGGAAGGATGATGGTGTTAGAAAATCCCCATTTTGCAACATTTGTAGTAATTAAGATTTGCATCATTATTAATAATTAATTCAGGAAAAATCATCAATACATCCTAGTGGTTGAAATTTGATAAGAATTAGTATATGCTCATGGGCTTCCCAGGTAGAGCAGTGGTAAAATATCTACCTGCCAATACAGGAGACACAAGAGACACAAGTTTAATCCCTGGGTCAGGGAGATCCCCTGGAGTAGGAAATGGCAACCTGTTCTGGGATTCTTACCTAGAGAATTCCATGGACAGAAGAGCTTGGTGGGCTACACTCCATGGGTCTCAAGGAGTCAGATATGACTAAGTGACTGAGCACTGAGGATATGTACATAGTCTCAAAGTATCCCCCAACAAATATTTATTGCTTATGAAGGGAAAGCTTCCCAGGTGATGCAATGATAAAGAGTCTGCCTGCCAATGCAGGAGCTGTGGGAGACACCAGTTTGATCTGTGGGTTGGGAAGATCCCCTGGGAAGGGAGTGGCAATCCACTCCAGTATTCTTGCCTGGAAATCCCATGGCAGCATGAACTACAGTCCATGGGGTCACAAAGAGTTGGACACGACTTAGAGGCTAAACAACAACAATGAAGGGAAAAAGTGGGTAAGCACCATTTCACACCAAGTGATTGAAGTTAATATTGCTAAATCATGTGATAAACTGAGAACAAAACATCTGTCCTGTGACAGGAGAAGGCAAAAGACCATAACCCTAAATGGACAATGTTGTATAAAAGAGCTGGCTGAGAAGCAAAAACAACAATATAGTATATTAACCCATATATATGGAATTTAGAAAGACGGTAACGAGAACCCAACATACGAGACAGCAAAAGGAACGCAGATGTATAGAATAGACTCGTGGACTTTGTGGATGAGTGTAAGGGTGGGATGATATGGGAGAAGGGCATTGAAGCATGCTAATTTTCATATGTCTAGTCAATCGCCAGCCCAGGACTGATGCTCGGGGCTGGCGCAGGGAGAGTGCCCGGAGGGGGGGGGGGGGGGAAGAGGGAGGGGGGTTCCGGAGGGGAAGCATATGTAAACCCATGGTGATATCATGACAATGTATGGCAAAAACAATTAAAAAAAATAATAAATAAAAAAAAATAAAAATAAAAAAAAAACTGAAAAAAAAAAAAAAAAAGAGCTGGCTGGATTCTTTTAAAAATTTCCAGATCATGAAAGATAAAGAAAGGCTGAAGAACTACTCCAGAATACAGGAGACTGAAATGCAAGGTAGAAATCATGTATGGATTCTGGACCAGGATAAAAAAGATAGCTGTAAAGACATTATTGGCATGATTGGTGAAGTCTGAATGTGGACTGTGGATAAAATAGCAGAATTACAGCAATGGTAAATCACCTAGGTTTTGGAACTGTGGTTAATGTAAGAAAATATTCTTCTTTTAGGAAACACACACTGATGTATTTAGGAGTAAGGGAGCAAGATATTTTGCAAAGTATTCTCAAATGGATTGGAAAACGCAGAGAGTGGCAAAACTAATGGAACAAAATATTTATGGTTTGCCCCATTGTGAATCTGGATAAAGCATGCATGAATGGTATTGGTATTCTGGCAACTTCTCTGGAGGGGTTAAAATGATATCCAATTAAAGTTGTCTCTAAAACCCCATAAGAACAAAAAATGTTCTCTAAATGTAAAGGTGCAAAATAGAAATGCTATTGATGGTATAATTACATTATATTGCATTACCCTAAAACCAAAGCTGTACATACTTTTAAGCAGCTAAGTATGATTAACGAAAGCAGGGAAAACCCCCTCTAGATTTAGCAATAAAAACCTTGTGTGCCTGGACACGACTGACTTAATAGTTCTCAGTGTTCTTCCTTAGTATGTCCTAGTTCAGTTACACCTCACAGTTGAAAATGGAAAATGGGAAATATGTATTTCTTTTCAGCTGTGGTGGAGAGAAACTGGCTTTTACTTGAAAAGCAGCTGAGACTCACAGGAAGAACAAATGGGTAGAGAAGGAAAACATGTTTCCTAGTTGGCATTTCATAGTCTCATACTGAGAGAATAGCACTGTCTATTGTGGCTGAGGTTCTAGAAGTTAGACAAGAAAGTTTGCTGTAACGTAGAGGCTTTGATTTGGGGGGTTTGGTAGCAGTGGACAAAGTCAAAACAGAAGAACTAATTCCATTGGCAACTGTTTCTTGAACCAGATTCTGTAGAGTGAGCCAAGAGGAAGGACAAGGTAGCAGAGAGTTGGACCATTTTAACAAGAGCATTCAGCTAAAGATTTGGATTCTCTCACTTCTCTCTTGCCTTTGGATCCCATGTCACCATTTTCTTCAAATCCAGGCAAAACAAGATACCACGAGGCCTCATGTTTGTGACTATTTTGCTGTGGTGTTTTAAAGTCTGTTCTTTCCCCAAAGCAGTGTATTCTCCAAGGACTTCTCCAATCCACCTCACTTCTCAGCTGGTGCTGGCAACGACTTTGGTAGATGTTTCAAAATACTCAACAGTTTACTCCTTGCCTGCTTTTATTTCCCTCTCTTCTACATGTAATGCATAATGTATGGGCTATACTTGTTTGTTTTGCCAGTGGTGGAAACATTTAACCAAACATTTACTGAAATCAATTATGTATATGAGTTTTATTTGGAAGATAAAGTTATTTCACTGGATCTTCGTTTTTATTTTTGAGTGCTGAAGCCAGGTTGTCATTTTTGAGGAAGCAGTAGGTGGAGCTACAGGCTTTTTATCACTAAAGAATTCTCAGTAGCTGCCCGTTGCCGGAATAACCTGAACAAGCACATCTTTCCAAAAATAACAGAGGCATTTCCAAGTATTCCAGAAATATATGCAAGACTGTTTAGTCATTCATAATCACCGCTTTGCAAGTACTAGAGAGATTCTTTAGAAAATATTTCAGAAGCAGAAAAAAGATTCACAGAATTCCTTATATTTTTAGAAAAGAGATTCTTAAAAAAAATGAATTCAAGAGGGAGGGAGAGGCCCTTACTCTGCGTAATCATGTACCATTATTTTTTTTCCAGGTGGTGAAAGGGCCCAGAGGGGCAACCAGGGGTGGAAAAAGTCTTTTCCATTTGCGTCAGAACTCTGAGGAGCTCTTTACTCCCTACTCGAACTTTTTTGAGGCTCTAAACTGTGGTTTTGATTCTCTCTGAATTACAGAGGGTGGCCTGGGTTAAGTGATTCTGAGGAGACCAGAAGGCACTTGTAAGAGGTCACTCTCAAGTGCCATTCCTCTCACTGGGTACCTTGATGTTCCTGACTATTTCCCTTGGATAGATTAAAAAAACAGTTTTTCATTACTGTGAATATGTAGATTCTTTTCATGTAAAAAAACACAAGTTCTGATAAATGCTCTAATGGTCTTATATGTATATATATATATATATATATATCTTATTATATGTACTGTTGATTCTTTCTCTGTGTATATATACATATACATATATATAAGTTTTGGGACTATCACTTTGAGAAGATGATGAAAGAAATGAATCCTAACTCCAGAAAAAAAACACATAAACAAAATTTCACATATACTTTATTTAAACATATACATATATATATATTTATATACAGAGATGAGAGAGGGGTATTTATTTTAAGGAATTGGATGATGTGACTGTCAAGTTTGGCAAGCCCAAGATTTGCAGGGCAGGCTAGCTGGCTGAAAACTCTGGCATGATTTCTATGTTATGGTCTTCAGGGCAGAATTTCTTCTTCTCTGGGAAACCTCAGTCTTTACCCTTAAAAGTCTTCAACTGATTGGATGAGACCTGCCCACATAATGAAGAATCATCTGCTTTACTCAAATCTAATGGTTGTAAATGTTAGTCACATATACAAACATCTTCACAGCAACATCTAAACTAGTGCTTGACCAAGGAATTGGACACCAGAGCCTGACCGTATTGATAGATGAAAGTAACGATCACAGGTCCTATTGCTATAATCTGGTCTCAGGCGCATCACAAAGAAATGATGAAAAACACCTTCACGCACGTCATTGCCCTGGGTATCATGTGAAGAAAAGGCCACAGGATGCTTGTGTTGGAAGAGCTAGGCTACTTGCTCTATCCTCTCTGTGGGGACAGTAAATCACGACACAAAATAATGATGAGACAGAAAGAGAGATATTGCTACAATTTGATGGATAAAATGTTGCAAACACCAGGCTTCTCTGCCTTCAGCTCTTCCAGATGCTGCTGGAGATGGTGATGAGTAGCAGTGGGGAGAGAAGCCATGATGTCTTATGACAGACTGGGTCAGACTTAGCAACTGTGGAAGCCAGCTGCTTCCTTATGTTGTGTTCTTCACAACAAGTACAGAAAACCTCTGGTTTATAAATGGCGAAAGGGCTCAGAAAGATTCATTGATTCATCCGTATACTGGGCAGTGCTCTGGGTGCTGGGAATAAATACCAGTGTGATTAAAATAGACACATTTCTCTCATGCATTAAATATTTTAATGGAGTGACAGAAAACAAAACAAGTAAGTAGAAAAGTAAAAATTGCAAGTTGCAGGAATTGATGGGAAGCAAACTACTAACTAACTGAGTAGACTGAGATAGTATCTACTGGTGAGATGGTGGGAAACTTACTTCTGGTGTTTCATAAGGAAGTCTTCTGTGGGGTGTTGATGTGTAACCTGAAACCTAAAGAAACTTAATGGATGGGCTAAATCCTCCTCTGATAAGAGCTGGAGCTGGGATGTACAACCAGGTGGTCTGAACTCTAATTTATCTATTCATCTTTATCTTAGATTAGAAGTTGTGTCCGCCAGAAGAAGTCTGGAATTCTTTCTCAAAACTGAGGGAGAATTGTGTGTGTGTACTGAAGGACAGGTATGCACATGCAAATGAATGTATGTTTGTGAATCTCTTAGTGTTTCCCTCACTCCGGTTAGGCAGTTCTTCCTCTCCGTAGCCTGGATTTTTCAAGCTGTACCTGACATTTTCTTTCTTTTGCTTTGTTCTTTGTTCATGTGGACAGACACTCTGCCTTTTGTATTGGGTTGACCTTAAAAACTTCGTTTACATTTTTCTGCAACATCGTATGGGAAACCTTGAAGAAACTTTTTGGCTAACCCAATAGAAAAGCTGTTTGTCAAGCTGTCACTTGCATTAATATATCATTTTTTTTTATGAGCCTATCCTTCTGGATCTTATTCTCTGATTATTTAATTATCTTCCAGGCTCTACATAGGTTGTGTGAATTGTCCTTGGAACAACCCCCGAGGGCACTATTCACATAAAGACTTTATAGACTGATATGATCACAATTGGGCTTTCCTGGTGGCTCAGATGGAAAAGAATTTGCCTGCAATGTGAGAGACCTGAGTTCTATCCCTGGGTTGGGAAGATCACCTGGAGGAGGGATGGCATATTAGAATCATAAAAATAATCATACTTGTTTCAAATACTTTATCTATTACAGAATCATGTAACATGAATATCTACTATTTATTAAGTGCTAGATAAAGCACTAAATTCTTTGTGTGAATTATGTCATTTAACCCTCACAACAATCTTATAAGAACTATTATCTACATTTTATAAGTGAAGAAACTGAGGATTAAGGAGGTTAGTAACTTCATCAAAGTAAAAAAATTATAAGTGGTACATCTGTGACTTGACAAAGCCACATTCCCAGGAGTCAAAATTTCTTTGATTTTTACTCTAGTATTCTTGCCTGGAGAATCCCATGGACAGAGGAGAATGGTGGGCTACAGTCCATTGGGTCACAAAGAGTCAGACAAAACTGAGTGACTAAGCACAGCACATGATCACGATGGGGCTTCCCAGGTGGTGCTAGTGGTAAAGAACCCTCCTGCCAATGCAGGAGATGTAAGAGATTCAGGTTTGATTCCTGGGTTGGGAACATCCCCTGGAGAAGGGAAAGGCTACCCACTTCAGTGTTCTTGCCTGGAGAATCCAGTGGACAGAGGAGTCTGGCATGGACAGAGGAGTTTGGTGTGCTACAGTCCATAAGGTCGAAAAGAGTTAGACAAGACGGAAATGACTTGGCACACATGCATGATTACAATGACAGTATACTGGCAGATGGCTGATTTCTCTGCTTTGGGGATAGGGGTTGATTTCTTTGCTTTGCACAAAGTAGCCTTACCAGCTAGAGGTGGCGGCATGTCTGTCTTACTTATCAGCTGTCTTATTTATCAGCCTTCTTTCTTTCCAATCCAAAGATACTTAGGAAGATGAAAAGTGAGTTTATGAATCTTTTCTATCTCATTGGCATTATAAAGGTACAAGGAACATATCTTACAGGAAGACATTGTTCATTTTCCTTCTTTTTTTTTTTGCGTTTGTAAATAAAGTTTTATTGGAATACAAGCGTATCCATTCATTTACATACTGTCTACAATTATTTTTATTCTACAAACAAGATAGTTGAGAAGTTGTGAGAAAATCTAAATGGCCTGAAAAAACTAAAATAGCTCCTTTCTGGCACTTTTCAGAAAAAATTTTCTGACTCTTGCCTTAACTTTTAAAACACCTTTCTAGGCAATTAGTTAAGAAAAAGGGGAAAAACTAGGTCTACTGAAGAAAGATGTTTTTAAGGTTCACACTGTCTGCTACTATTAATATCTCTCCTACAATATAGCTACAAAAGCTATGATACAGTATGATGGTATTAGTAAGAATGAGAAAAAAAAAAAGGCCCAGTGCTCTTGTGGGTGACACTCTCTGGTCCCTATTAATCTAGATATGCAATTTTACACTATGGATGAGCGTATTTTTAATTTTGATTTAAAGTTAACCAAAGAAGGAAATAATATTAATTGTACCATGAAAACCAATCAAAAGAACACTTTCTACTGGGAATGAAAAAGCAGACTAATGTAAATTCTCCATTTCTGCACACTAGCTGTAGTGATCAAAAGGCACTGAGAGAGCTGGGTAAGGGAAAGAGATGGTGGTCTCAAGAATTTCCTACCCTTCCGAACATACCATAGGCATAAACTTGCATATGACTATAATCAAACTGTCTCCAGGTGAGAAAGTTCTAGAGCAACTATCTTACTATTTTTTTTAACAAAATAAATTCTTCTATATGGGAAAATTTTATTCTTCAAAAAAGAAAACTTCTGGAATGGGACCAGCTAAGTCAGCCCTGACTATCTCTGAGATAAAAGATGAACCAGGCTGATGGTTCTTAATCCAGTCTTGTGTGAACAAAGTAAGCATCGGGAAATATAGGTGTCATCTTCTAAGGGAAATATTCTGGGGATCCGTCAGCATAAATCCATCAGTGAGTCTGTAGTAGACTATTGTAGAGTCAGACTCCACTATGGCCAAAGTGAACGACATGGGCAAGTCGGGGTCACCTTGCAATTTTCGCGACGCCTTCAAGATTTCCCTTATCCTGTTATGGCTGAGGGAAGCACTGATGGGCGTAGGTACCACAGTCTGTAACCCTTCTCCTTCTATCTCAGTACCGAGAAGGCAGATGAGCTGGAGATCTGGTAATCCCACACAGTTTACTTCCTGCCAGCTTTTACTCTCCATGAGGTCCAGGTAAACCAAGAACGCTATATAAACTTGGGTGGCATCTCCTATATCTAATTCCATCATTTCTAAATACTTAGGGTGCATGCCCATCCAGGCGTCCTTGGGGGCCCACGGGTGGGCGCCGCCGCCGCGATAGCCTGGGCGCACATCGCCGCCGCCCGCGGCCAGCTGGGACTCGCCGCGCTCCTCCATGCCCGGCCGTGCGGCCTTCCTTCTTTTTTTTGACTGCTTTTTTGTTTGATGTCTAGTAACTTCCTGAAATTATATGTGAAATAAATTGTTTATGGTAGTTTAGTAGTGTGTTACCCATTCTAGGAAATAACCTTACTTGTGTTAATAATAATATGAACAAATGACATTTGAAAAGTACTCTTAGCAGAGGGAGAGATTGGTACCTTAAACCAAAAGAAGGATGTCAGGTCAGAGCATCAGTGGTGGGGAGAGAATATGTTGGACAAATGGTGCTGTAGGTACTTCTTAAAAATTTAACCTTTGTGTAGAGTTGAGTAAGTCAGGGACTTCCCAGGTCTTTGTTTTATAGGTCAATGTCCTCATTGAAAAGAGTTCACCATGCTTTATTTACTCTCTAAAAGCTGAAGTAGAAACTTTGAACTGAAGATGCAGTTTTAATCTGTAGGTGGGCTTGTAAGAAATTTTGACTCCTGGGAATGTGGCTTCGTCAAATCACAGTGATACCACTTAGTAGCTTTTGACTTTGGTGAAGTAACCAACCTCCTTAATCCTCCGTTTCTTTATCTATAAAATGTAGATATAGTTCTCATCTCATAAGATTATTGTGAGGGTTAAATGACATAATTCACACAAAGAATTTAGTGCTTTATCTAGCACTTAATAAATAGTAGCTATTCATGTTATTCTGTAATGGATAAAGTATTTGAAACAAGTATGATTATTTTTATGATTCTAAAAATGAAGACTAGGAAATAAAAAAGTAAAGTCTAGATTGTTTTAAATTTGTATCTCATATTTTTTATTATAGAACAGAGCATCTTGCATCTTGAAGTGTTCTTCAGATTGGTAGGAAATAATTCTGAGCAACTATTTAAAACCATAAAGATAGTAAGCCTAAAAAAAGAGTTAAGTTGTTTATTTTCTGTAAACTGAATAGATTAATTTAGTGATTGGTACGTTACACCAGGAGCAAGCTACTTTTTGCAAAAACTTTAAAAGAAGTAATGGAATTTCCAAATGGGAAACTCAAGGTATATTTAGGGACCTGTACATTGTCTCATTAGTTTAGAGGTGCATGCTCATTGAAGAAGGACTTGCACATAAGACTGGAAAGAGAAGTTGAGAAGGAAGGATTTTGCTTGCTTAAGTGGAGATGTGTGAACTCCTTTTGAACCAGTAGAAAACTGGCAAAGATTTTGGAGAAGGGTGATTCAACCAGACTGTGGAGATGTCTGCTTTCACTACACATATTAATATAAGTGAGGAGCCTCTGAAAAGTTAGAGTGGACATGAACACTTGGGAAAACTTTGCATGAGTGCTAAGTTGCTTGAATTGTGTCCAGCTCTTTGTGATCCAATGGACCTAGCCCGCCAGGCTCTTCTGTCTGTGGGATTTTCCAGGCATGAATACTGGAGTGGGTTGCCATGCCCTTCTCCAGGTGATCTTCCCAATTCAGGGACTGAACCTATGTCTCTTACATCTCCTCATTGGCAGGCAGGTTCTTTGCCATTAGCTCCACCTGGGAAGCTCTCCTGGGAAAACTTTGGATGGGGGTCAAAGGAGAGGAAAACAGGGAATTTGCTGCCATTTATAGAGGGTGAAATTCTAGCTAGGCTGAGAGTGGTTTTGGATACATTATGTTTGTTTGGACCTGTGTGATAGAACACCCAGACAGGGGCCCTGGGCCATTGGAAAGAGCTCAGAAGGGACATCAAGGCCGGTGATAGATTTTGATGTCTTCAGAGAAGTGATGTTTGAAGTCATAGGATGGAATAGATTTCCTAAAACCTTGGTAAATGCTACATTCAGAGCAGAAGGAGGTGGACAATTAATCAGTCGAGGCTGAGAAAGAGCTGTGGGAGAAATAGGGAACAAGGGTGAGGAAGGGTCACAGAGGCCAAAGCAGGAGGACATTTCTCCAATGAATGGGTAGCCTGACAATGACCAGGTCATAAATCATAGCAAAGAGAACAATTCTGATGGCGAGGTTAGGGAATAGGCAGCTTAAATAAGTAGAGACAGTGGATGTGATGAAGAATAGCCAGGAAATAAGACATCTAGTGGTGCAGGGAATGAGAGAATTATGTTCCTGGTAGGATTGGATCAAAGAAATGTTGGAATTAGGGAAAAGGAAACAAAATACCAGGAAGAGAGGATAATTAGTAGAACAATATTGCAGATTCTAAGGTGCCCATAACTGGTAAATAATATCGCCTTTCTCAGTGTTTGAGAACCATCTCATATTTCTCTCATGTTTTGCTGTCACTGCTTATCTTAAATTTACTCTATTTTTTTTCACTCTAATCTACTATAATATTCTCCATGAAACCTCCTAAAGCTGTTTTCAATATATATTATAATATCTCTTATTTTTAACATTTGTTGCATGAAGGTTTTTTCATTTACTTTCTTGATTTTGAGTGTTTCTGTTGCATTTTTTTCCAACCTAATTTCTATCTCTTTACATATTAAAGACATGCTTCTGATAACTTTAAATCATCCACACTCCTGGTACACATCCATCATGTCTGTACTGAATGACTAATCATTTAGAATGTTTATGTCTTGATTGTTTCAAAATTTGGAAGGATGGCCAGACATTCCAGTTTCACCTTATTTCTGTTTCTAGGACTAACAATCGATTGACATATCAATTATTTTTCCAATAAGCATGTCATTTCAAATGATATACAGCATTAACATTATCTTTCACATGCAATTGGTGATCATTAAGTGTCTGTTGGTTGGTTGAAATGGTTGTTTTAGTTTAGAATGGGCTTGATTATATGTGTCTTGTACTAATAATAGCTGACACATACCCGGATTTAATCACTTAAAATAATTTAATCTACTGATATCTGGAATTTATTCCTAAACTTTTGCAACAAGTGAGCAACTTGCAGCAGACGTCACTAGGACTCACTATCATCTGGTTATCCTTTCTTCCCTGGGCACACAGTAGATTATATTCTCAGACCTTTTGAAACTAGGCAGGTCATATGACTGGTTCTGGCCAAAAAAATATGAGTATAATGAAGTATATTGTTTTCAGACCTTCTAAAGCCTCCTGTTTCTCTTTTCCTTTTTCTGATCATGAATATACCTTCCTGTTATTATGACTTGGCCTCATAAATCAAGCACCAGGTGGAGGATGATTGGCCTGGAAGGTCACCTGGACTTGAGGTTTATTTTGTTTGACTGATAAGGATTTTGGTGTGAAAAGCCACTGGGAATTTTTTTTTTATTGCAGTATAACCTACCTTATCTTGACTATTACTGTTAAAAGCTAATAGTGAACTAAACAGACATTTCTCTGAAGAAGACATACAGATGGCTAACAAACACATGAAAAGATGCTCAACATCACTCATTATCAGAGAAATGCAAATCAAAACCACAATGAGGTACCATCTCATGCTGGTCAGAATGGCTGCTATCAAAAAGTCTACAGACAATAAATTCTGGAGAGGGTGTGGAGAAAAGGGAACTCTCTTACACCGTTGGTAGGATTGCAAAGTAGTACAGCCACTATGGAGAACAATGTGGAGATTCCTTAAAAATCTGGAAATAGAACTGCCATATGACCCAGCAATCCCACTGCTGGGCATACACACCAAGGAAACCAGAACTGAAAGAGACACATGTACCCCAGTGTTCATCACAGCACTGTTTACAATCACTAGGACATGGAAGCAACCTAGATGTTCATCAGCAGATGAATGGATAAGAAAGCTGTGGTACATATACACAGTGGAATATTATTCAGCTATTAAAAAGAGTGAATTTGAATCAGTTCTAATGAGGTGGATGAAAATGGAGCCTATTATACAGAATGCAGTATGTCAGAAAGAAAAACACCAATACAGTATATTAACACATATATATGGAATTTAGAAACTTGGTAACAATGACCCTATATACAAGACAGCAAAAGAGACACAGATATAAAGAAGAGACTTTTAGACTCTATGGGAGAAGGTGAGGGTGGGATGATTTAAGAGAATAGCACTGAAACATGTTTATTTCCATATGTGAAGCTGATAACCAGTCCAAGTTCAATGCATGAAATAGGGCACTCAAAGCTGGTGCACTGGGACAACCCTGAGGGATGGGATGGGGAGGGATGTGGGAGGGGGGTTCAGGATGGGGGGACACATGTACACCCATGGCTGATTCATGTCAATGCATGGCAAAACCCACTACAATATTGTAAAGTAATTAGCCTTCAATTAAAATAAATAAATTAATAAAAAATAACATTGATGCAAAAATAAAAAAAAATAAGGATAGAAATAAAAGCAGCTAATGGTGTACATAATAGATTTGTAGGCATTGGGGAGCTACCTAGGAATTAGGAAGATGTAAAACAGCAAACAATGATTGTGTAAGTACATGCTCCCATCTCAGGGAGATTTTCCTTCCCCATGAGAAATAAAATAACTACTGTGACTAAATGAAAATATGGAAGAATCAGATAAAACACACACACATAACTAATAACCTAATGGTCTAGCTGCCTGTTTGGGACATGTGCTATAATTTCATATTTAATACAAGGTGAAGAGGTTAAGGTAAGGGGTAAGTATATTTTTGGAATCACCTGGTCAGATTTTCTGAAAGGGTTTCTTGAAAAAAATCTGCTCTAAGTTAAGGGGAAGGGATGGAACCAGAAGAAAATAATTTCATGTGATAATTTTAAGGCAGTAGGAGAAAAAGTGTGTACTATCTTTTTATGTAAAGAAATTAAGGCAAAAATCATACAATTAAGATACAAAAAGAATGATGGAAGGTAATTGGAGTGAGGGAGGAGAAATAAAAGTAGAAAAACATCTAGCTGGGATAAGAGAGATGAACAGGTTGCCTGGTGGCCCAGGCAGAGAGAAATATCATCAGTCATGAAGAATGACAGTGTCTATGATATAAGAAACAAATCAGTTGTTTGGAAAAGTGGAGCCACAAGGTCTGATGAAAATTCGTAATGTGGGTCTGCAAAATTAGAGGAGTGTGATTTAAAGACTGTAACTTAGAAAAAAAATCTTGGCAGTACAAGCTAGCTAGAAGAAGTTGAGAACTACTTTCCAAACAAAAATAAAACATAAAAGTCCAGAAATCATGTATAGGCAGTATTTTTTAACCTAAAAATCACCATGTGAGGGAATCCATGATTTAATATTTCGAGTACATCATGAAGAATACCAGAAACTTTGGGGAAGGTAGTTTCTAGATACTGCACTGGCTATATAATGTTATGTGGTGTTTTCTTTGGGAAAAGATGCTTGAGTTTTATTGCTGTTTCACTGTGAGTTTGCATGAATATATTGAGTAACTTCGGTAATCTAGAAAGAGTTCCATTGCAATATTTGATATGTTTGTTTTAAAAACTCCTCTCCAACCCTAAGAAAGATATGCCAGTAGTAATCAAAGTATTTACCATTAAGGACTAATAGACAGCAGCGGTGGATATTCTCAAAAGAGTGACAGTTCATGGAGATGGCGAGATAATTTTATAGTTGGACCAAAAGACCAGAGAGCTCTTTTATAGCTACTTAAATAAGTTAATATTGATTTTATGATGCTTTTTCTATTATTTTATAAGGGAAAGTAGTGAGAATATGAGGTGTTTGCATCTGTTGCTCACTTTTATGAACTGGCCTGCTTGCTTTTTTTTTTATTAACTGTTTCCTGCTTTCCAAGGCAACTGGACAGACTGTTTATGGACTGAGCACTAGGTCAAGAAACAAGTTTTTTTTTTCTTGAAAAAAAAAAACAGAGAGAAACAAATTTAACTGTTTCTATGTAATTTCATCTTGAATCTGGATTATTTTACTTATCTGTTAATAGAACCCAGTCTCTTGCTGAAATGCTAATTTGATCTCTCAGGCAAGTCCAAAACATTTCTATAAAGCTGTTTTTTTCTCTCCCCCATTGTTGTACTCAGAACATTCTCAGTTATTGATCTTGGAATGTTGACTAAGCATGTGACCCACAAAAAACTGTGGCTGTGCACAGTTAATTATATAATCCTGCTATGTAATTCTCCTTGTATGCATATTCTTGGGGGCCACTATGGCTTGATTTAGCCATTGGTTTCACTATCCTTACTTCAATAATTTTCTTAAGAAAAAAAAGAAAGCTTCTGTTTTAGTTATATATCTCTTGAAATCAGGCTCCAATCCCCTGAAAACATGAGCCGTTTGGCACCACTACCTGCTTAGATTCCTATGGTCCAGAGTTATCAATTTCCTCCAGATTTCAAGATCCCAGGCCACAGTATCAGTTAATCTGTATTTGTACTATATCCGGTAACAATGTTTCCTACAAATGGTCTTGGCCTGGCAGATCTTTAAGTGAGTTGAGGATAGCCCTCTGAAATGGAGGGTAGGGGTCCTGGCCTCTAAATTCACTTAATTCTAAGGAACTGAGCTTCATTGAAGCTACATGGATCCAGACTGCTTTGCTATCTAACATTGGACCTTCCCCAAACATTTTTTTCTTTCTCATTTAGAACTTGATAGTTTTTTTTAAAAATCATCTCTGGTGGGAAATTTTAGCTAAAGAATTTTTATTTTTAGGTTTTGCATTCAACATGTCTTTTTTTGGCAAAGCAAATAACATTTCATCAGACAGAAGGCCACAGGGTTTACCCTTGGATATATAGTGATTACATTTCCAAATGTAAGGCTGATGCGATGTGGGGCTTATTTCAGATGGAGGTAGTGGATGGGGGCATCTCGGTATGAAATCAACAGGACAACCCACTCCGAACCTCCTTTGAGCGATTGAAGCCAGACTACAGAAGGAGGCTCATGTACTCCATGTAGGAATATTTAAAAGTTAGAAATAAAGCTAAGAGATCTTTAAAGATAACCATAATTTTTCTTTCTATCTTGACAAATGTATCTTCTTCTTTACCTGGAAGGCAAGGTTTAAATTTATAATTCTTAAAATTCTTGGATTCTCTCTTTGATTGTGCTACTTGGGGAAAGTTGACCTCAGCTGTAGGCCTTTTACCTGTCAGCCTGCAGCTCTTCTCTCCCACCTCCAGTTTCTGTAGCAGCAGAGGCTTCTTCCGTGCACCCTGGGATATATACCACACCAATGGTTGTCTCACAGACACATCTTGAGCCATGACATTCTGCTTGTGGAAGGATAGGCTTGGGGAACTGGAGAATGAAGACCCTGGAATGGGGCTCAGGGGATTCTTGGGTCCTGGGTACTGAGGTGTGGTCTAGATGGAAGGTGTATTAGATTGCTAGGACTTCTTTAACAAAGTACCACAAACTGGGTAGTGTTAACAGATATGTGTTGTCTCACAGTTCTGGAGGCTAGAGGTCTGAGATTAGGTGTCAGCAGGGTTAGTTTTTGTATTTATTTAACAATTTTTTTTTTTTTGGCTACGCTGGGTCTTTGTTGTGGTGCATGGGCTTTCTCTAGTTGTGGCAAGTAGGGGCTACCCTCTATTTGTGGTGTGCAGGTTTCTCACTGCTGTAGCTTCTCTTGTTGCAGAGTATGTACTCCTGGCATGTGGGCTCAGTTTTGTGGCACATGAGCTTAGTTACTCTGCGGTATGTGGAATCTTCCCAGACCAGAGATCAAATTGGTGTCCCCTGCATTGGCAGGTGGATTCTTAACCCCTGGATTTCCAGGTTGGTTGTTTTCCAGGGTTGTGAATAGAGAATCGATTCCATCCATATCTCCTGGCTTCTGGAGTTTTTCTGGACATCTTTGGCATTTCTTATCTCATAGATGGGCTTCCCTGGTGGCTCAGACCTTAAAGAATCTACCTGCAATAAGGGAGACCTGGGTTTGATTTCTGAGTTGGAAAGATTCTTTGGAGAAGGGAATGGTAACCCACTCCAGTATTATTGCCTAGAAAATTCCATGGTCAGAGGAATCTGGTGAGTTCCAGTCCATGGCGTTGCCCAGAGTCAGACATGACTGAGATGAACACACACACACATACACACACACACACACACACACACACACACACACACACACACACACAGCTTGTGGATGTATCACTTTGATCTCTGCCTTCATCTTCACATATCATTTTCTCTGTGTTTATGTCTGTGTCCAAATATTCCCTTTTTACAATAACACCAGTCATGCTTGATTAGGGTCCAACTCTAATGACCTCGTCCTAACTTGATTACATCAGCAAAGACTATTTCTAAATAAGATCACTTTCTGGGGTGCAGGGTGAAAGGACTTCAACATATGAAGTTTTGGAGGACACTTTTAAACCTATGACAGAAGGTAAGCATGGGCACCGTAGGCACATCCCCTTGGCCTCGTGGAGTCTGTCCTATTGGGAAGGTTGTTGCTGGGTAGGATCCAGAAGGGGGCTCTCAAAACCTTGGGGTCTGTGGCTGGGATCCTTGTAAATGAAGTGCTGGGCATTAGTTCTTTCCTTGTCACCAATATCTCCACAGTCTTTAAGAAGGAAGATCTAATATTACAGTTTAAAAAGCAATAGATAGGGCATGCACTTTAGCTTTGTCTTTTCCCTAGTTGATCAAATTAATGAAGCCTCTTCCTTTGCCTCTGAATAGTCCTTCCAGTCTAGTCCATCCTATCCTTTCATTCCCTCTTCACCCCTAATTCCCATGATACTTCTCACCTGGATCATTTTATAGATTCTGAGTTTCTGCTTTCTTCCTACCCAAAGTGTTGATCTTTAACACAGTATCAGAGTGTGGCAAGTCTTCAGCAAAACTGTGTTGGTTCTCTAGGCCTCTGGCCTTTGTTGATTGCACATGTAATCCACTAGCTTTGATTCTGCACAGTATATTTCTAGTTTTGAGGGCAGTCAGGCCTTCGATGTTGTGTATGTGGGTTATTTCTGAGCCCGCATTTTAAAAATAATCCATGGCGGGAAGGAGGGGTATTCAATTCTGTGACTAAAAACAATCTCCTGGGAGCCAAAGAAACACACAGATAATGTTTATTCTCCATGCTAAAAATAGGTGGGCTGGTATTTTTAGTCACTCCCCAAAATATGGTGTCTGGACTCAAATTCAGCTGTGGGTGCCTGTCGTTGCGGGATCCAATGGGATGGGTCATGTGGGGAGGAGTCGCTAGGGTCAGATGTTAGGGGAAAAATGTTTCCAGGAGAGAAGCTAGGCCTTGCTACCAATTTAAGGTTTCTAGCCTATGAGGGTGTCATTCAATTTCAAACATTTTTAGAGTTAAAAAAGCAAAAACAAAAACAAAAACAAAGCAACCTCAAGGAATTATCGAGAGCATAAAGACCAGCAGTTGTTCATCCCAGGCTGTAAAAATGAATTACTTCTTCTCCTCAGATGAGGGCAAAAAGTGGTCTGGAATCACAACAAAATTAATCTGTTTGCTCGGGTTTAAATTTAAAACGACTTACCTGATTTTTTTTCTTCTGTAATTTGCCAGAGTTAATTCAGTCCCAATGGACTTGCTTTTTACCACCTTACTATAAAATCTGATTCAGTTTCATACAGTTTTTTTTCCCCTTACTAATCCCCAGCCTAAATGTATGCTTTAAGAAAACACCAGGGCTATACCTGGTGTTTTTGTCATGTTTCTTGTATAGACTTTCTGGGACCCTAGGTGTGGGAGAGTTTTCATGGACATTTAAAGAGTCTAAGAAATTTTTCCAGATCAGCATGGTGGTTCCCCTACCCCCCACCCCCTGCCCGCTTCTGAACATGTCAAGTTTAAGGACTCTTTTCTTTACCAGATCTTAGATCTACCAAGTATCTGCTGGGGTTGAGATCAGTTGTGAAGTTTGGAAAGGAGTGGAAAGAAACATGCTTAGTGAAAAAATGCTGTGTCAAACTTGAAAGTAAAAAAAGAATTTGAGTTATTCTTTTTAAAAAATATTTATTTTTAAATTAAAGGATAATTGCTTTATAGAGTTTTGTTGTTTTATCATTTCAGAGAGCTTAGCCTGCCCCCCTGAAGGGCCCAAGTCTTCTGCTGTCTCCTAGAGGTTGCTTTGTAGGAGTGTTCCATATCTTGATAAGTTTTTGATGCATTTGTGAGGAAGCTGGTGATCTCCCCCTCTTACTCCTCCACCATCTTCCATCTCCTCAGAATTTGAGTTATTCTTGTATGATAAAGCCATCTTCTTTGCCTCACTAACCTAAGATCAGGAATCAAAAGGCTAGGGGCTGCCTCCAAATCATAGGTTCTGTATGGGATTCAACCTAAACCCATCCCACAGCAGAAACTTTTGGAAGATGTTTAGTGTGACTTTTGAAGCAGCAGAATGAGCAGCAATGATTTCATTGTGTCCAACAAGCACATGTGGCATCATTGTGCTTGATATTCTCCACATAATCTTCTGGGTATTGGGTGTGTGTGAGGGCATTGGATGCAACAGAAGATGTTTTCATTGAATGAGTTAGGATGGAGCAACAGGTCTGTGTTTTATTTCAAGCTTGCCTGAAGATTCTTCCTGTGACAATGAGTGAGTTTAATATCACACTATACTCTTCATATAGGAATTAAAAAATCAAATGTTTATTGACATAATTGTGCCATCTCTTCACATGTTGAATTTTGGTAACATTGTGGGAGGCAGGAAATCTATGGCCAAAAGACTATGTGACTGAAAAAAAAAAAGGAAGAATTGCCATACATGGCAATACATACATGACATACATCTCTGCTATGTCATCTGCCAAGCAGATGTGATTTTCAAAGATTTTTAAAGTTCTCTTACTTCATCTCCAATTAATGCCTCTGTCTGTAGTAAACCCCTTCAGATCTCTGGTGATGGAAATTATGAATATTTTGAGGGCCAGTTGTATTTTCCAGATTAATTTTTTAAAAACTATACTCTTCATAGTGTGATCATTCTAAGAGTGATGATCAAAATTTTGGAGCCATTATTTTCTTTTAAAAGTCAACATAAAATTTCTTTTCTTTCTGGTTTCATGAAACTAAATATCTCAGAATCGCCAAACTCTAGTGCAAAGATGGTGACACCGAAGGCAGGTAGCATAGGAAGTTAGTGCAAAGGTGGAAAGCTACACACAGTAGTTATTTTTCAAGCTCTTCTGTGACCACATTATCTATTTAGCAATTTTCTATTCCTTGTAATTAAAATATAAAGAGTCACACTTTCTCTCTGCCTGATATTCTTCATATAATCTTCTGGGTGGAGATGGAGGATTTTTCTGGACTCCTGGTGCTCGTCTGGTTACCTCTGCTGACAGACCTCTACACAGCCCTGTGTGTGTCTGTCACACTCAGCAGGGCAGCGAATGGCAGGGTCCTGCTGTGATTTCACAGTCCTGCTTTCTTCTCCGGCATCCAGGCTGGGCTATATATATATCATTACCACATCATTCACAGCTTCCTGTCAGAAATCCAAGAATCACATCACCTTATCCCACATTCACATTAGCACGAATAATTTAAATCAACATTTCTGCGTTGGGGGATACTGTTGTTTGGGAAGTGGGGTGCATCTACAGGGCTGACTGACAGTGGTAGGTTTTTCTTACTTCTGGTGGGCTCAAGCGCTTGTCTAAATACAGACCCTTAACACTGCCTTGTTGTCTCCACCCAGCAGGCAGCGATTCTGGCTCACTACATCACAGTCTCTCATGTCAACAAAGCTTCGTCTTAGCAGTTTTCCTGGTGTTAGTCTGAGGGGTGTATGTCTCTGTCTGTGAGTATATTTGCTAGGAAAGTTTTTCCCCCTGATGGAGGAACAGGAGAAAAGAAACAAGCCACAGAGTTCTCCAGAAACACCCATGACTCATTTAGATTTCATTGTGAGATTATGAGGTCTTCTTCCTCCTGGAATCTCTTGAGACCTTAGGTTGGCATATCCCAAAGTATCATAGATATCAGTGACCTCTAACTTGGACAACCAACAAGAAGTCAGTTCAGATCTAAACGCTCTCCAGGCTCCTTGGCTCCTTTTAACTAAAACCGTGATGCCTGCACACTGAGCTTCTCTCCTCTCCTGGGTGATAGGAATATGATGGAAAGGACCATCAGGATCTCTTCTCTTCTGGTGCTTCCATCCTGACATTCTTTCAGATTTGGGGTATGACTTTAAAAAAAAAACGCTAAGTGCAATGATAGGCATGTTAGGAATGTATGTGTGAGACGAAGAATGAATATTTTGAGGGAACTTACAGAATAGAATAGAGAGACTCCATATTAGAAAATTGTTTTCTGAAGATGAAGGTAAAATCATCAGATGCTCAATTGACAATCCCTTCTGTCTTTATACACCTATGGTTATTTAGGTCATTGCACAGGCTATTGGTCCCAGTTCATCCTTCCCCTGTGGTAGTACTTTATGTGACATCCTTGCCATGGTCTCATGGTGGGCAGAGTGAATTAGCAAATGTTTTGATTGTGCATTTGGGCCATTTTACTTGTTTGGTCAATGGGATGTTAACTAAGATGTGAGCCTTCCTTTTGCACTTCTGCCTAAAACATCCTTATCTTCCTACCCCGTTGTCTGTTGGCCCCAAGAGGATGAGAAACATGAAATAGATCTAAAACACAGTAGCTGAGCCAGCCTAGATCAGCCAAACCCAAGCCAATGGTCAGACACATGGGCAATAAGTAAATGTCTATTATGTGCCACTGAGATTTTGTGTTTGTTTGTTATGTAGCAACAGCTGACTTTTATATAATGTGACTACCAATACTACCAACTTTCACTTCACAAAAATTCTATGAGACTTTGTGATTGGTTGTCACATCACATAGTAATGGTTGACTGATTACATGCCACTATGAACTTTATTACTAACTTCCATTTCATAACATTGTTACTGACTTCCATTTCATAACAACCCAGTGAGGCTCTTTATAAAGAGAGAGGTTGCTGGTGATCCATCAGTTAATCCAGTGTCCCTGTTCTATTGCTGAGAAAATTGAGGCTCATTGGCTGATGTGACACAATCTGAAAGGTCCAATAAAAATCCTTTGACTGATCCACCAGTGTGGCCTATTTATTCTCAAGCTTCAGGTTAAGAGGATAGGACTGTGACTGATGCTGTATGCAATTCTAAACGATGGTCGTGTCACCAATTATATAGGTATCTTCTATCTACATCATATAAAGCTCATCCATATTTGAAACTAGATAGAAAGAGAAAGATCTATGAATAACAGTTTGTAATCAGTTCATCTCACGGATAAGCATATTTCCAGACTCTGGGCTGCATCCAGCCATAACATAAATGACAAATTGGAACAGAGCCAAGTAATCACAACCAAAGCTCTCAAGGAAATGTTATTATTCCATTGTTAAGTCACATCTGACTCTTTGCAACCCCTTGGATCGTATAATGCCAGGATCTTCCATTCTCCACTATCTCCCAGAATTTGCTCAAATTCAAGTCCACTGAGTTGGTGATGCTATCTAACCATCTCTTCTTGTCCTACCTTCTTCTCCTTTTGCTCTCAGTCTTTCCCAGCATCAGGGTCTTTTCCATCGAATTGGCTTTCCGCATCAGGTGGCCAAATTATTGGACCTTCAGCATCAGCATCAGTTCTTCCAATGAATATTCAGAGTTGATTTCTTTTAGGATTGACTGGTTTGATCTTCTTGCAATTGAAGGGACTCTCAAGAGTCTTCTTAAGCACTGCAATTTGAAAGCATCGATTCTTTGGTGCTCAATCTTCTTTATGATGATCCAGCTCTCACATCTGTACATGACTACTGGAAAAACCATAGCTTTGACTATACAGACCATTGTTAGCAAAGGGATGTCTCTGCTTTTCAGTACATTGTCTAGGTTTGTCATAGTTTTCCTTCCAAGGAGCAAGCATCTTCTAATTTCATGGCTGAAATCATCATCTGCAGTGACTTTGGATACCAAGAAAATAAAATCTATCACTGCTTCCACTTTTCCCTTCTACTTACCATGAAGTAATGGGACCATATTCCATGACTTTAGTTTTTGAATGTTGAATTTCAAGCCAGCTTTTTCACTCTCCTCAAAAGGCTCTTCAGTTCCTTTTCACTTTCTGCCATTAGAATGCTATCATCTGCATATCTGAGGTTGTTGATATTTCTCCTGGCAATCTTGATTCTAGCTTGTGATTCATCCAGCCTGGCATTTCACAAGATGTACTCTGCACATAAGTTAAATAAGCGGTATGACAATATACAGCCTTGTCATGCGCCTTTCCCAATTTTGAACCACTCCATTGTTCCATGTCCAGTTCAAACTGTTGCTTCTTGACCCACACACAGATTTCTCAGGAGACAAGTAAGGTGGTCTGGTATTCCCATCTCTTTAAGAATCTTCAGTTGTCATGACCCACACAGTCAAAGGCTTTCAATGATGCAGAAGTAGATGTTTTTGTGGAAGTACCTTGGTTTCTCCATGAGCCAATGAGTGTTGGCAATTTGATCTCTGATTTCTCTGTCTTTTCTAAACACAGATTGTACATATGGAAGTTCTTGATTCACATACTGCTAAAGCCTAGCTTGAGGGATTTTGAGCATAAACTTGCTATATAAGAAATAATTGTAACTGCATGGTAGTTTGAACATTCTTTGGCATTGTCCTTCTTTGGGTTTAGAATGAAAACTGACCTTTTCAAGTCCTGAAAACCCATGGACAGAGGAGCCTGGTGGGCTACAGTCCATGGGATCACAAAGAGTTGGACATGACTGAAGTAACTTAGCACAAGTTTTCCAAATTGGAGGACATATTGGGTTCAGAACTCAGTATGATGGAAACACCAGGAAAAAAAATTGTGGAAGCAACCTATGTGTCCATCAGTGGATGAACAGATGAGTAAAATGTGGTATGCACATACAATGGAATATTTTTCAGACATAATATGGAAGAAAAGTCTGATGCATGCTACATGCTACAGCATGGATGGATCCTGAGGACATCTGGCTAATTAAGCAAGACACAAAAAGACAAATGATGTATGATTCCACTTATATGAAGTATCAAGAGTAATTAAATTCATGCAAACAGGAAGACTGGTGGTTTCCAGGGGAACCTGGGAAGTGGAAAATGAATTGTTATTTAATGGGCTTCCCTGATAGCTCAGTTGGTAAAGAATCTGCCTGCAATGAAGGAGACCTGGATAGATTCTGGGTTGGGAAGATCGCCTGGAGAAGGGAAAGGCCACCCACTCCAGTATTCTGGCCTGGAGAATTCCATAGATTACAGTCCATGGGATGGCAAAGAGTCAGACAGGACTAAGCAACTTTCACTTTCACTTTCATATAATGTGTATAGAGCTTCAAATTTGCAAGATGAAAAAGTTCTGGAGATTGGTTGCATGAATATTAACATACTGAATATGACTGAATTGTATACTTAAAAATGGTTAGTTAGCAAATTTTATTTATTTATTTTTTAGCCACAGTTAAAAAGTAAAAAAAAGAAACCCTGATTGTTGATCACTGGGAGAAGATCCACAGATCCCTCCTCATGGCAGAGCTGGCCAACTTTGGCTTGAAAGTGAAAGTGAGAGTTGCTCAGTCGTGTCTGACTCTTTGCGACCCCATGGACTGTGTAGTCCATGGAATTCTCCAGGCCAGAATACTGGAGTAAGTTGCCTTTCCTTTCTCCAGGGGATCTTCCCAACACAGGGATCAAACCCAGGTCTCCTGCACCACAGGCAGATTCTTTACCAGCTGAACCACAAGGGAAGCCCAATATTTATTTATTCGGCTATGTCAGGTCTTCCTTGTGGCATGTGTGGTTTTCATTGCATCATGTGGGATCTTTCACTGCTCCATGGCATGTAAGGTCTCAGTTCCCTGACTAGGGATTGAACCCATGTCCTCTGCATTGCAAGGAGGATTCTTAACCATGGTACCACCAGGTGCCTTTAGCTTCTATTTCAATTTGTTACCACTTCTAACCCTCTATCCTCTTTGTATGCTTAAATTCTCCTACAACTAGTCTGACGATCAGTAACCCTAATAGATACCAAGCGTAATTCCCTTGTAAAAACTCACAGAGTTATTTCCTCCTTTTATTTTCTAACTTCTTTATCTTGAAATTTTGTTTATTCACAATATATACATGTCACATACAAAACTAAGTGTTCTCTTTGTTATTCTCTCTGCTAGTTCTATTTTTACATGATTTATGTTTTGGTTCATAGTGTGCTTAATTTTTTCCCCTATGGAATTCCTGCATTTAAGTAAGAAACTCTCGTTTTATTTCCATTTATTCAACGAATGTATGTTGAAGACCTACTCTATGTATTGATAAACAGTGATTCCATTAATGATTGCAAAAATCACAAAATGCTTATGAGGTCAACATAAATAGATTAAATTACTTTTAGTTGAGCCACAGTTAGTATTAATATAATATATATTTAATCATAATCTATTGTTTAAAATAGATTAACCAATTGTGTAGTGATTTTTACTCTAAATATTTGACTAGAGCACAAAGGGAAAGGCAGCTATAGATAAAAGTAGGTAGTGGCAACACCAAACACCTTCACCCTTTAGAGAGTACAAGTTATGAACCTTTATATCCATCAATGCCATCTCTGAGGATCCCTCTTTCTAAGCCTTCCCTGCCATAGACACAGCTGCTAAACAGTTCTGGGCTCTAACTCTGCCTTTATAAAGTCTCCATACCTTATCTTCATTACTTCTTTGATCCTCTCAAGGCGGCTGTACCTGTGCTAAGATCTTTCTGTGTGTGTTTTCCTGACTTAATTATATTTCAGGCAGTTTTTCTCACATGCAGGCTAACACTCTCTTTAACCTTCTTTACTTTAAACTCTTTCCTTTCTTGCCTGTTAACATTTGGGGTATTTTACAGAATCCTGTGTCTGTCTGTTTCTCATCCCAAGTGATTTTTTTTTTTATTATTATTGTTTTTGCCATACAATGCCATGATATCACCATGGGTTTACATATGCTCCCCCTCCAGAAACCCCGTCCCTCCTCCCTACTTCCTCCCTCCCCCCAGTAAATCTCGATGCACCAGTCCCGAGCATCACTTCTGGGCTGGCGATTGATTAGACATATGATAATTAACATGTTTCAATGCCAATCTCCCATATCATCCCACCCTTACCCTCATCCATAGAGTCCACGAGTCTATTCTATATATCTGCATTCCTTTTGCTGTCTCGCATGTTGGGTTCTTGTTACCGTCTTTCTAAATATATGTGTTAATATACTGTATTGTTGTTTTTGCTTCTGGCTTACTTCACTCTGGATAATGGGCTCCAGTTTCATCTATCTGAGTAGAATTGCTTCAAATGAATTTTTTTTTAATGCTGAGTAATATTCCATTGTGTATATGTACCACAGCTTTCTTATCCATTCGTCAGTTGATGGGCATCTAGGTTGCTTCCATGTCATGGCTATTGTAAACAATGCGACGATGAACATTGGGGTACACGTGGCTCTTTCAATTCTGGTTTCCTCGGTGTATATGCCCAGCAGTGGGATTGCTGGGTCATATGGCAGGACTATTTGCAGTTTTTTAAGGAACCTCCACACTGTTTTCCATAGTGGCTGTACTAGTTTGCAATCCCACCAACAGTGTAAGAGAGTTCCCTCTTCTCCACATCCTCTCCAGCATTTATTGCTTGTAGATTTTTGGATGGCAGCCATTCTGACTGGTGTAAAGTGATACCTCATTGTGGTTTTAATCCAAGTGATTCTTATGGATGTGGTCTGAGGACTATTCTTAGGGGAAAATAATACATTTTTGGTATTAAGTATACCTGAGTTTCAGTGCTGGTCTGCCACGACATAGCTGAGTTACACTGAGGAATGAAACCCTCATACCCATATCCATGAAATGGGGGTTCATGAGAACACCAGGTTGATTTACATGTTTGTCTCATTCCTGCTTTTAGATTTTATAAATCATCTCTGGTAGATGGGATTTTGTGAGCAAAACAAGGGATTGGTTGAAGATGGGAGCACAAATAGTTTATCACAAGTAGCCATTAAAGCAACACTACAGAACAAGATAGCTTTGTTTGGTGGCTTGGTGGCTTGGTGGTGGCAGTCTCTAGGCCAAGGCTGTCCAATAGAAATATAAGGCAAGACACAGAAGTGATTTAAATGTAAAGAAATAGGCAAAATTAATCTCTACTATAAATTTTATTTAATTTAGTATGTCTCAAATACTATTACTTAAAGATGTAATAGATGCTAAAAATTATTAATATTTTACATTCCATTTGTCAACCTAAATCTGTGAAATTGGTTTAAATTTTCCAGTTAGAGTTCATTTCAAATTGGGCCCTAAATTTGTATCAGAAATAAGTGAACTGTAGTTTGTAAAAATTTGTGGTTGAAAAAGTAGATTCACACACCAACTTATTCTAAACTTATTTAAAATTTTTCCAATAATTGAGTAGATCATGTTTAAAATTAAAATGGAAATAAATTAAAAACTCAGTCTCTAAGTCATACTAGTCATATTTCATGGCTTAATAGCTACATGTGTTGGATAGTGCTTTATTAGGTAATGTGGATCCCAAGTCATGAGGTTTGTGGACAGAGATGGGTCCTTTGCTGTTGAGGTGCTTTAATGGACCAGAATCTGGTGGTACGGAGTCAACGATAAGAAAGTAAAAGAAAGAAAGAGGCTGATATTCCCTGGTTTATGCAGAGACCAATAAGAACCCTTGACACAAGGTTTGCACCACTCACGTAGGCTCAGACCACCCTCTCGAGGAGGTCTTGAAAGCCTGGGCAAGAAAGTGAGCTCAGCGGGTTTCCACATTCCAGAGAATTAGCCTGAAGGAGAGAAAGAGAGAGAGAAAGACAGAAAGGAAGAAAGACACAGGGACCCAAGCTCTGATGGAACAAGGGCGTTTTATTCAACATACTGTGGGTATATATATTGTATTACGAGGTAGCCTTTTCAGCAAAGATAAAGATCAAAAATCCAGACTTATAAATTATCAAGGAAGCATAAGGCTAGAATCTATATCAAAGAGAGAGAGAGAGTTGTAAATAATCACTTCTACTGCATTGTCCATATCAAAAAGGAAGAATGTTGTAAATAGTTACTTTTCACCGTATGGAAAAGCTAATGAAGGTAACACATGCATTCCTCAGTCCCTGGAGTGGCTTGCCACTCCTCTTAATTCTTGAATATTCAAGAATTAATAAGGAACAGAGGATTCATGACAGATCAAAAGCAGCACACAGGAAACCTTCTGTTAAACGTTCCCTGACACTTTGCTATAGAATTAATCAGCCAGTTTTTTTCTTTGTTTAGTAGGGAATATTATCAACCACATTTGCACATTAAACCTGCAGACATAGTTCATGCATAAAGAACCCTTCCATCCTTTTTTTTCTCAGAAAAATGGGTCACATTTTTGATTTTATTCATGGGGATGAACTTAGACATTTTGTCTGCTACAAGCGATACATTTTTTCAAAACTGTCCTATGGGGAATCTGAGTATTTTTTTCAGCTTGCAGCTGCACTATTGTTAGGTCAACAATTAGCCTAGACTTCTGAGTTGCATGACAAATATACCAGCCCCAAGGAAATGAATAATGCCAGGACAAACTTAATGCCAGTGTAGGTGGAATCTTATTTAATGTGTCCTGCTCTGTGTTTGTAATAAGACAGGACTGTAAAATAAAGTGGCACACTTAAATATTATATTTTTAAAAAAGAGAATAAAAGAATTGGAATTCTTCTTTCATATTTACTGAGAAAAGGTCCAAATGGCAAAACTAGAAAGGTCTTAGAACTGAACTCTGTGAGTGTAATCGAACATTAATTGAAGTTTTGTGCATGTTTTGTCATGTCTGACTCTCTGTGACCCCATGGACTGTGATTGACCAGGCTCCTCTATCCAAGGGATTCTCCAGGCAAGTAGGCTGGAGTGGGTTGTCATTTCTTTCTCCAGGGGATATTCCCAGGGATTGAACCCAGGCCTCCTGCATTGCAGGCGGATGCTTTACCATCTAAGCTACTAGGGAAGGCCAATCAAAGTTTACCACACTTCATAATTTTAGATGTCCACAAGTAGGAAAAAGTAAGAAAGTCACAGATGATTTAAAACAAAGAAATAAATGTATGAAAAGCTCACAGCTGACATACTCATTGGTGGAAAACTGAAAGCTTTTCTTCTCAGATTAGGAGTAAGACAAGGATGTCCACTTTTGCCATGCCTGTCCAACACAGTACTAGAAATATCAGGAAAGAAAAAGAAGTAAAATGTATTTGAGTTGTAAAGAAAGAAGTAAAGTTATCTTTGTTCACAGATGGCACAGTTTTATATTGAGAAACCCTAAAGATTCTAGAAAGAAAAAAGAAACTATTAGAACTAATAAATGAGTTCATCACAATTGAAGGATACAAAATCAAAATAAAAAATCAGTTGCATTTTTATAGGGACTAAAAATGAATTACCTGAAAAGGAAATTGAGAAAACAATATCATTTATAATAGCATTGAAACAGTAAAATACATAGGAATATTCTTTACTATGAAGGTGAAAGTCTTGTACACTGATAACTATAAAGCTATACTCTAATGAAGATACAAATAAATGAAAAGATATCTCATGTTCATAGATTAGAAGACTCAATATGTTAAAATGTCCATATTTCCCACAATGATCTACAGATTTAATGCAATTCCTATGTAAATTCCAGTGATTTTTTTCCCCACAGAAAAAAAAAATTCTCAAATTCAAATGAAATCATATAGGACCTCAAATCATCAAAACAATCTTGAGAAAGAAGACAAAATCTGCATACCTTACCCTTCTGATTTCAAAATGTTATAAAGCTATATAATTAAAACATAAGGTACTGGCATTAAGACACACAAAGGTTCACTTGGGTTCAAGGGAGTCTTTCTATAAGGTCTCTCCAGCAGACAGCATGAAAACATGGCAGCTCATCACTCCCATAGTCTACTGGCTAAATCAGCCACCAAGTACACTCAGATTCTAGGTGACTAAGAAATAGACTACTTTTAAATGAGGGAAAGGCAAAGCCACATTTCAGAAGTGCACATGGAATGGGAGATATTGTTGCAAGCATTTTTGGAAAATAAAATCTGCCAATATAGGCAACAGAAAGGTCATGAAATAGCAAAGAAGGAAAACTATACCTTAAATACCAAGATAGTTGACTACAGACTCTAAGTACTATTGCTTGTTTGACTTAAACTGTTAAGTCAAACACAATTTGCTAAATTAAGGGAATTAGAGCTTCTTGGTTCCTTATTTTTAGTTTGATCTTATTGTGTACCTTAGGCTCATTTATCTATTGGCATTTATGCTTTGACTAAAAAAACTTGCTTTGTTTTGGGGTCTCCAAAGTGCAGAATTTGACTCAGTAGTTTACCTAAAATTGTAGCTCACTTTGCTTAGTTTGACATGACAAGTTTCATTCATCCATCCACCCATCCATTGATTCAGTATTAATTTAGTATCTATTATGTACAAGATGGATTTCCCTGGTGGCTCGATGGAATCCACCTGCAGTGGGGTGGACCTGATGCCTGCTGGTTAGATCCCCTGGAGGAGGGCATGGCAACCCACTCCAGTGTTCTTGCCTAGAGAATCTCCATGGACAGAGGAACCTGGTGAGCTATAACAGTCCATGGGGTTGCAAAGAGTCGGACATGACTGAGTGACTAAGCACGGCACATGTACTAGACACTGCTTTCAGTGTTGCAGTTATAGCATTGAGCAACACAGACAAAAGTCCTGGGCTTATGGAGTTTACATCCTCCATTATTTCTCATTTGGAAAGCAGCTCAGAGCAAGGCAGAGGGATGGTTATGACTAATGAGAATTGGGAATACAAATAGAATGTCTGTAAGACTAATGGTATGAGAAGAAATACTTTCTTCTTAACCAGCACATAAACACATTGGGGGAAACCCATTTCTTTCAGCACATGTGGGGAAAATAAAATCTACTGTTGAATGTTGAGGAAAACTCTTTTGGAAGCCTGGAACGACTTTAAATTTACCAGGAGGCTGTAAATGAGGTTAGCTGTTGTGTTTATTGGGTCAGAAAAAAGAAAACTCAGACTTGGAAGTCCCAAGGAGCTATTATTATTATTATCAGTCTCAGGGACCTTAGATCCTTTTCATTCTCCTGGCTTCTAGGGGGCCATGAGTTGTGGAATGCTTCGGATTTCATCCTATACTAATTTCAGAAACTTCAGCAAAGTATAAAAGAGGAAGGTAATAATGACTCATAATTTCACTCTCCAAAGATTATCTCCACAAATTTTTTAAAATATTTTCTCAGTGTCTTTCTAAATAGCCATACCCACAGCCAAAGCTATGGATCTAAGAAAGTTGGAATCCCACACCATAAACCTTTCTGCTCTTTTCCTTTAACATCATAAAAATGTGCTTTCTGCTACATTACCAAACATCTTTAAAGTGGTAAATTTGCAATGGCTGTGTAAAATTATATTATACCAATGTTAATCCTTAATTTGGCTATTTACACATTTCTTTTGTTATTAATACCATTGTAATAAGCATGTGTGAGCATTGATGTTTGTGTACATCTCTGATTTTTTTTTACCTTAGGATAAACTGTTAAAAATGGAATTCCTTGGTCAAAGATACAACATTTTTAGGGCAAGCAGTTCTGTCTCCTCCAGGCAAATAAAAAAGGGGAATTTTAATTCACTATATTAGTACTGAAATGGCATCTGATGGTTGTGTAGGTAAGACAGTTCTCTTGTTTTGTTTCCACAGGTACTATTACAATAAATGTCTTATATATCTTAATGAGGGGAAACCTCCTATGATAGCACTGCCGAGGCTGTTTTTGAGAAGAGTTCAGGAGCAAAATCCTGAACGTACAACCAGTTGTTTTTTTTTAATTTACTTCTTACTTCCCAAGTCAAAGCCAGAGAAGCAGACATGTAAATCGGAGGCTGCATCCATCACTTGCAGCTGCTCCTGATAAAAGAGGAGCAGCTCCAAGTGCCTCAGAGCCGGCGGCTGCTTTCTTGACGGCTATCATCTCCCTTCCATATCATCTCGGGTTTCTCATTTTGTCCAAAGTGCAGAGCCAAGAGGCATCTAGTCTCAAGCCTGGGACCTGATCACCTTATCACTCTGGCACTGCATCTCACGAAGGAAGGGGCTTGTTTTCCCCCACCCCCACCCTTTTAGCAGTTTACAACAAATTGGCCTCTTGTATACAGAAAGAGCAGGCCCTAGGCTGGATCTGACTATTCTGTTTGGAACTGTTTATGGCTTATTTTGGACTCTCCAGGCAGGGCCATAAATACACAGTTAATCTGCCTGATAGCAGGAACAGCACTTTGGCCCCAAGAGATTAACCACATGTGAAATACAGAAACCTCATCTATCCTGCACCAGCCAGCTGTATGCAAGGCCAGCACTCTGTGGACTGGTTGGGGGACTGAGGCTCCAACAGCCCCTCTGGCCGTTTCATTTCCCTGCACTGTCCAACACCTGTTGCCTTCCAGGATCCTTCCTGGCCCTTGGAAAAGATCTAGCAGTTACTTAAGCTGTTGGTTGTCTCTTTTAATTTAAATTTGGGATTTAATCCCTATCACTGTGACTTGAAAAATCTTGTTACCTCTTATTTGGTCATTTAGGGCTGCAGTGTTCAAAAAGGTTGCCACTAGTCACATGTGGCTATTGAAACTTAGATGAATCAAAATGCACTCTTGTAAAAAATTCAGTTTCTCAGTCACACTATGAGTCAACTGCTGAGTATCTCATAGTATTGGATAATGAAGACATAAAACACTTTTGTGATCACAAAAGGTTTTATTGGTCAGATCTGATTTAGGACATTTGCACTGGAAAAGGCAGAGGTAGGAAAAATTGTCTCCTCACTTCATATTTTGGACTTTTTTTGTTGTTGTTGTGAGCCTATAGCCTATAAAGCCTA
This sequence comes from Antilocapra americana, assembly GCA_007570785.1. Classification (NCBI taxonomy): domain Eukaryota; kingdom Metazoa; phylum Chordata; class Mammalia; order Artiodactyla; family Antilocapridae; genus Antilocapra; species Antilocapra americana. The sequence continues at coordinate 12,885,162 of ML660204.1, read as the reverse complement.
TACTTAATAAAAGTCATAAATATAGCTGAAAGGTATTGAACTTTGGGACATGCCAGGAAATGTGCTTAAAGCCTTATATGCTCTACCTCATTAAAATATTAAAATAAGCTTATAAGGTAGGGACTATTATTGTCCCATTTAACAGATGGTGGTAAGAAAGGAAGAGAAATTCTCCCAAGATCATTCAGCTAGACTATGATTCCATTCTGCCTTCCTCCCAGGTAACCTGCCCTCCACCCCAGTGAAGCCTCATGACCAGGCTGCCACCCTGGGCTCAAGGACAGTTTGGGGATTACTGGAGTTCCTTGACTCCAATGGAGTGAGAGTTTGAGGTTGAAGGGCTGCTCTGCCTTGTCTGGTCCCTCCAGTTGTACACTCCCCAGATTCAGGTAAACCTGGAAGTCTTCTAGAATCCCTCTCTTTCCAGTTTTATGACCATGTACATGGACAGAATCTGGGGTTCTTGGCATGTCATCTTGATAGGGGAATTGCAGAAGAGTTCCGACTTTTTCCAGCTTAAGATAAGAAGTGATTTGGAGGCTGAATGATTTGACCTGTTTGAGCTGCCCTGAATATCCTCAAGTGCCAGGAATGTGCTTTGGGTGGGTAGTCACACAAAGGGGACACAGGTATAGTGAAAGGAAGGGAGGGATAAAGAGGCCCTAGAATAGTCCCTATAGAGGGTTCTTGCCATGTTCCCAGGACATTTCCCTATAGCCAGCTACCTTCTCATGCAAGGCACCAGTCATTGCCCACCTAGCTCTTGCTTCCTCCCTTTTGCATGTCTGTGGGCATGAAGTTTTCTCTCCATATTGGATGTGAGCCAGCATGCTAGCACTTTGTGAGTTGAGTGTCAGGACAAGGTGTGACTTGATTCTCCCAGAAATCTCCCTTGTTCTAGAGATAGCCTGGGGGGCCAGGGAGCTCTGAAGGACCAAAGTTCAATTCCCTCCACTCCCATCACACTCGAATCTCAGGAGGTGCAAGTTCCATGTTTCCCAGTGGTGACAGATTAGAGGGGGGCCAGGCTCGACAACCCAGCTACAGCTGGAGGGGCTTAGAGGTGGGCTGATTAGGCTAAGCTGCTTGACAAAGGTCGGATTGGGCCTCTTGAAAGGAGTACTCCACTCTTGCCTCTCCAGCAGCAAGCCTTTTGTGGAACACAGAGCCCCTGCACTGCACGTCTGAAAGCTTGACTGGTGGGAAACTGTGGACTTCTCTGTTATTGTTGTTTGTTTGCATGAGAAACTCCTTAATCAAACTGTGGGCTCCTGAAGAGTAGAGTGCACCTTATTTTTCACCAAGTACTGGGTTACCTTTACTCTATGTGTGTGTGCTAAGTTGCTTCAGTCGTGTCCGACTTTTTGGAACCCCATGGACCGTAGCCAGCCAGGTTCCTCTATGCATAGGATTCTCCAGGAAAGAATACTGGAGTGGGTTTCCTTGCCCTCCTCCAGGGGATCTACCCAACCCAGTGACTGAACCTGCATCTCTTACATCTACTGCATTGGCAGGCAGGTTCTTTACCACTAGCACCACCTGGCCATGATCAAAAAACAGGAGGATGTGGAGGAGGCCATAGCAAGATGGTTACATATTTTGTTAAAAAAAAAAAGTAACATATTAACTAGTTTATATTATTTTACTCACTTTTGGGGAAAATTTTTCTATAAAACCCACCTTCCTATATTTCTTACTCTTCATATAACTTGTTTATTCTCTCTTTTAATCCACACAAAGAAAAAAATAAAAATATTATCCATAAACTATTAACTTTTGATTTTCTATGAGTGTTGGGTTTGCATCTCAGTCAAATAACAACTCCAGGTAATTTAAGTAAATATAGGGTATCCCGGAAGCTGTGGGGCAGGTTACAGACTTGAGAAAAAGCTCAACACCTTGGTATTGGAAGGTTAGTATCAAAAGGGACTTCCAGACATGGGTAGTTGAAAATAAAGGAAACCTTCCTTGTGCTGCAGTCCATCAGCTCAAAGCATTTTTCAATCCTAACATGTCTTCCTTCAAGATTCAAAATCCTGGGAGAGGAGAGTTTGATTGGCCTAGATTGGGTCACATGACCATACTTAGTTTCAACTGATGATAAGGGGAGCAGGTGTCATTACTAAGGAAAAAGGGAGATGTGCTGGGAAGGGAAAAGCAAAAACAGATGGTCACTGCAGATCATAGATACTTTATGTTCATCTGTGATTTCTAGATATTTTTGTAAAAATAATTAAAAATTTAAAAATATATTTATATATATTTTATAATAAGAAAGTCTTTAAAATTTTGTTATTTTGGTATGTAATAAAAGATGAGCAACACTGCAAGAGGAGGCTGGTACACTGGAAAAGAATCAGAGGTGAATATTTGAGAAGGAACAGAAAACCATGAAAAATGTATTTTGGGGAGGAGTGTGGGATATGTTAATCAGCAGACAAGGAAACTCAGATGCATTCTTGTGAACACCTTCCACCACTTGAGGAAACAGTGTCAGAATGTGGTGGGTGTGTCCTTCAAGGCTCCAGAGGTAAAGCTGTGCTTCTGAGGGTCTTCACTGCCCAAAGATATGAAGGGTGACTGACAGTTCATGCCTGACCTCACCAAGCATATCCATGGAGGGACTCAATGACTTATGCCATGCTTGGTAAAACTGGATGAGAAGATTCTGGCATCCCTTCCAACCCTTACTCCTATGGTTCCATGACTCACCATCAACATGTATTTATAGGGGAAGCAAATTGACCAAAGTCAATTTTCTGAAAGTCAACTGAACAAAACCCAGTATCAGAAAGAAAAACAAAAATACAGTATACTAACTCATATATATGGAATTTAGAAAGATGGTAATGAGAAATCTGTATGCGAGACAGCAAAAGAAATGCAGATGTATAGAACAGTCTTTTGGACTCTATAGGAGAGGACAAGGGTGGAATGATATGGGAGAACGGCACTGAAACATCATATGTTTTAATTATTTTTTATCACATTAATTATCATATGTGAAATCAATCGCCAGGCCAGGTTTGATGCTCAGGGCTGGTGCACCGGGATGACCCAGAGAGAGGGAATTGGGAGGGAGGAGGGAGGGGGGTTCTGGAAGGGGAACATATGTATACCCATGGCAGATTCATGTCAATGTATGGCAAAACCAACACAATAATGTAAAGAAAATTAAAAAAAAATAAATTAATTAATTAAAAAAAACCAGTATCTGGATGACTGGAAAGAAGTATAAGAAAAATATAATTGTAACATTCTCTATATTCAGAAGAGTGTCCAAGAATATGTTAAAGATTCTTATTTTTCAGGATCTTACTGTCTGCCCCATCTTTGGTCCACAGTCTCCTTATTCCTTACCTCCCAGCTACAGCAGTAGAGAAAAGGAACAAAGTGAAATTTCTTTAAAATGAAAACCTGGAGACAAAATTGAAATTTGTCAAATACACACACGTATGCATAAGAGGTGAACTCAGATAACTGCTCATTTGGTAAACTGGCATTCAGGGAATTTACTTATGATAAACTGAACTTTCATTTTGAGGCTACAGATATGGGGAGCTGACAGAAGTTTAACGATTTCCTCAGGTTGGGAAGTTTCCCTGGAGAAGGGCAAGGCTACCCACTCTAGTATTCTGGCCTGGAGAAGTGCATGAACCGTATAGTCCATGGGGGTGGCAAAGAGTTGGATACAGCTGAGCGACTTGCACTTCACTTCACACCTACGTGAGTGAACCATGAAAAAGTTGAAGTTAATACCATTTGAAGTGAAGTGAAGTGAAGTCAGTCATGTCCAACTCTTAGCAACCCCATGGACTATAGCCCACCAAGCTCCTCTGTCCATGGGATTTTCCAGACAAGAGTACTGCAGTGGGTTGCCATTTCCTTCTCCAGAGGATCTTCCTGACCCAGGGATTGAACCTGGGTCTTCTGCATTGTAGGCAGATGCTTTACCATCTGAGCTACCAGGGAAGTCCAACTCAACATATATATTTAAGTGATTAAAGTGGCACAATATATTTAAATGGATGAACGGGAAGAACTTACAACCAAGAATGCTCTACCCACATAAGATTTGGTGAAGGTCACAGGAGGGCATGCAGTCATGACTCCAAGTCTGTCTAGAATTTGGTCTAATAACCACACTGACAATGAAGTCCTGAAGTGGAAGTTGGTGCCTGTTTATGCTCTGCTGGCAGTTGGATGGACTTGAGGTGCACTGAGGATTCTAATGTCTCCAGGAATGCTTGCAGGTTTTCAAACTCCTGGAGTAGTTTTTAGTTTCTGGGAAAACCCCAAACTATGGCATGGCACGTTGGTGCATCATCCAGTGCAAAGTGGAGATAGGAAAAGGATTCCTGGGATGAATATTTATGATTCTGAAAACACAGATGGTTTTCTTTCTTATGACCAAATACAAAAAGCTTCCATGAAAATAACTAGGGATATAGTTAATAAAAATTAATCTTCATATTTTGCCCTGCTAATACCAGATAAGGATCACAGATCTGTCACTGGATCTCACTGGCATTTTCACAAAGCCATAATAGTACACCACCATTCCCGCCCCCCGCCCCAGTTCCCCCCCGCTAATTTGCTCACACAGTGTCTGAAATTTCACAACAATACCCCTTTGAAGATTTACAGAAATTGTGTCTGATTTCTTAGTAAGTCTTCTGGAGGCTACATCATTATCTCCAAGTATGTTTACAGTTTAAAAATAAATAGTGTAGACAGGAAACTTATGTGGAATAAACATGATCCTTATGTTTTACTCCAGCATTTCAGAAGAGTCAATATCCTAATGTGACTTAATGCTGCACACTCTGGTAGTTTAGCTTGGCTGTTCCTTCCTTTGCTTCTTGAAGCACAATGGAAATAGAATGGGCAGAATATGGGTATTAAGCACTAGAGTTTTGAACTTTATCAGTGACCTGCCGGCCTGCCTAGGTAAACAATGTACATTTGTCTTCAAAAGCCTGGATGATACCAATGAGATTATCTTCACATTAGGGAAATATATACAATATGAGGAAAAGGCCAGATTTTAGCAGCTGCTTGATTTAGCTTTGAGTTCTGGTCAACCAGAGTATCTGGGACTGTCCTCCATTTCTTAATAGGGCAAGAGGTGTCCACATCACAGAAAGACCCACCAACAGACAAGGTCTTTCAAGTTTATATATTCCTCCCACTGTCTATTAGATGTTACTCATCTTGTTGGACAGCTGCTCATTATAGTCATGCTTCAGTCATGCAGGATATTGATGCTTATGTTGACTCAGGATGTCATGTAAATAAATGTGTCTGTTGAAGACTATAGGTATTTTGGTTTGGAATTAGGGTGTCTTTAATTATGATTGGAGTTATTTCTCTACTGATCTCCAGTAGCATATTGGGTACCTACCTACCTGGGGAGTGCATATTTCAGTGTCCTATCTTTTTGCCTTTTCATACTGTTCATCGGGTTCTCAAGGCAAGTATACTGAAGTGGTTTGCCATTCCCTTCTCCAGTGGACCACGTTTTGTCAGAATTCTTCACCATGACCCGTCTGTCTAGTCAAAGCTATGCTTTTTCCAGTTGTAATGTATAGATGTGAGAGTTGGACTATAAAGAAAACTGAATGCTGAAGAACTGATGCTTTTGAACTGGGGTATTGGAGAAGACTCTTGAGAGTCCCTTGGACTGCAAGGAGATCCAACCAGTTCAGCTTAAATGAAATCAGTCCTGAATATTCATTGGAAGGACTGATGCTGAAGCTGTAACTCTAATACTTTGGCCACCTGATACAAAGAACTGAATCCTTGGAAAAGACCCTGATGCTAGGAAAGATTGAAGGTGGGAGGAGAAGGGGATGACAGAGGATGAGATGGTTGGATGGCATCACCGTCTCAATGGACATGAGTTTGAGTCCGGGAGTTGGTGACAGACAGGGAGGCCTGGCATGCTGCAGTCCATGGGGTCACAAAGAATCAGGCATGACTGAGTGACTGAGCTGAACTGAACTAAATTATGATTACTTATTTCTTTGTTCCTTCTATACTATCCTCCATTTCTTCCCTACTTTCTCATTTTGGAGTGTCTTCTTTGGGTTTATGGGGTAAAACGTTTCAAAGGTCATCTTTGTCCTTGAGTAGCTCAGATTCTGTGGGAATATGGGCAGTTTATCTCTCAGGGTTTCACCAGAAAATGTCTTGAGTATTTAAAACAAAGAGACTTTAGTGACACAAAGAATAGTAATGGCAGAGAACTGGGATGAAAGGTTTTAGAAGAGCTGTGAAGCCAAAGAGGGATCAATGAAGCCACCAGAGATTAGCAACTGCAAGAATCCCTTACAATTTCTTGGCAGGAGGGAGGTGGAGAAGGAGGAGGTAAAGTTAGCTTGGAGAGATCAACTCTTGGAAGCAAGAACCTCAAGTGGGCCTATTCAGTGCGAGCAGGAATCACAGTGGGATGCTGTGCTGGAGACACTGTCCAAGGCAGGGAAGACAGACTCTGGCTTCTCCCTTTGTCTGCTTTTCTGCCTCCTGTCCCTGCCATCCGCTGAACAAGGATTCTATTGTGAATATTGCTTACCTACTATGATAGCTCCGGGCCTATTTCCCCTCTGATCCAGTGTTCAACTCTACTTTTCTTTGTCCTGAATCTCAGGAACTGACAGAGCCTGGGAAACCAAGGCTTCAGGAGTTAGCTCCTGAGATTTAGTACCAAGAAGTAGAGAGCTGAGCCCTGGATGGGAGGGCCAAGAGTGTCAGGGTCATCACAGCAGGTAATCAGTACCCACATTAGAATCTGGGATGGGGTGTTCTTTCTCTAATTCTTCATCCTGCTACTTCCTGCCTGCCTTTAGAATCCAATTCAGTGTTGCTCTTCCAGAAACCTTTCTTTTGATCCTGCTAGTCCGAAGTCTGTCTCTTTTGTGTTCCCATAATATTCTGGCACACTTTTATTAGGGCATGGATTGCACTAAATTATAATTGACAGTGTACTGCTTTGTCTTTCTCCATTGGTCCCAAGTCTTGTGGCAGGGACCATTTCTTATCCATCCTTCTATCCTCAGTCCCAAGCATACCTCTTCAGTAGGAGGTCAATGAACAAAAGAAGAAATCCCTAAATCTTGTGAATAGAGATGTGTAAGACATTAACAGATATCTTCACTTGCTAGTCACTTGCTTATAAAACACAAAAATTGTGCAAATGAAAAATGGTCTGATTAGCTTTTGTCCTTGGTTTTATTTTTGAGCCATATCTAAGCTCCATAGGTTTTGAGCTGGATGTACTTTATCATTCCTTTAGGATGCTAAATGTGTCTTTGGCAGATAGAAACTGTTGACAGATTGCTGGAAAGGCAACCAGAGATGACAGAAGTGTGAAATAAATGGACTTAGGAGCTGCAAATGGATCTTCTGAATGCTCCTTTCTCATATACCAATGGCTATTTGCCAGAATAATATGTCAGTTTGTCTTTTTTTCTTTTCTCTATTCCACTACAAACACAGAAGTAGTACTATAGACAGGACAACAGAAAATAGTTTTTATTTAATTATTGGAATGAGAGAGTGCATGATCTTCATGTCTCTATCTTATTGATTCTTTTTGTTTCCAACAATTATTCCCATTCTCTACTGAGTTTGATTTGACGACTTTTTTTTTTTTATTATTGTTTTTGCCATACATTGTCATGATATCACCATGGGTTTACATATGCTTCCCCTCCGGGTCCCCCCTCCCTCCTCCCTCCCCCCCGGGAAATCTCGCTGCACCAGTCCCGAGCATCAATCCTGGGCTGGCGATTGATTAGACACATGACAATTAACATGCTTCAATGCCCTTCTCCCATCTCATTTTGTAGGCCAAGTGACACCCTCTCTGACCAAAGTATCTTGGCTCCTATCTTTCTCTTGGATGCATGGGAAATGAGTTGATATAATTGATCATAAAAATTTCTTTCAAGCCTGTGTAGAATTTGACTATTCACAAAATAAGTAGCAATTTATGTCATGAATGTATGTTGTTTTAATTTAATTTAAAAATTGGGGGAGAATTCAAAGGTATAGAGTTTTTTAAGGTCAGAAAAATTTAAATTTCACTTCAGTATATATGATGAAACATATAAGTATATTTCATTATATCTCAGATTTCAAATCTATTTTCATTCATTCTTATCTATGTATCACCTAGTTTTCATCTCCCAAATAAATTACTATTACTCATTCTTTGTGTACTTTAGTAGAGCTATTTCATGCTTATAAGAGCAAAGTATCCACTCCCTCCCCACCCCCAACATGCACACACACAACACTTGGTACAAATGGAGCATATTGAACCTGCTGTTTTGCACTTTCCTCTTATATGTTTTTTAATAACCCATAAATCTGATCATGGCAAGGAAGTTCTTCTTTTACCCAAATTTCCTAAATATGCCCTTTGATGCTTGGAAGTTACATTTCTATTGGATAACAGATATATATATATATATATATATATTTTTTTTTTTTTTTCATTTGTAAAATCTGCAACACTGAAGAGACAACACCTTAAACTTCCCTAGCTGAATGCTTAGTCTAACTTTGTAATCTGCTAGGAATGTTAGAGTGAAAAGGATTGATGAGAACATGAGAGATTTGAGATTTGGGGGGAGAAAGATTTCTGTGACTAGGAAGAGAGGTACTGAGAGGAAACTTTTCCTTCTTCTTTGGTTTGTAGAGTGTTCTTCCAAAATGTAAACAACTTAGAGGAGGCTAAGTCATAAAAGGCAGAGGGACAAGGAAAGCCGTACTTGAACAATATGGTAATACCAAAGTGATTTTCAAACAAATATAATCCAACCCTGGGAGATAAGGGTTGTCTTTATCAAAGCTGTTAAGACTAACTAGGAAAATGTATTAATGGAGATGACTTTAAGGAATTTATTTAAAGGATCACAGACGTGTTCAACTGCACAACTATAAAGATGCTTGGTCATCACAGCATTTTGATGAAATAGTAAAAAGAAATGTAAATGGCATCAATGTTTAACAATGAGAGATTGGTTGTAAAAATTATGAAGATGAGTGATCTTGTCATTCATTCTTCAAAAATTGAAGGCAATTTTTAATGACTGGAAAGGGTTTGAAATATAATATTAAGTAGAAAAAACTGAGCAAATAGAATCTTATTCAATTTTGGTGAAATATATTCACTATTAATATATTTATGATAATATCTGTTTAGAAAAAAATCATAGATTTCTGTAAAATAAGTCTAGGTGGTAGGATAGTGGGTGATTTTAACTTCCTTTTTTGCCTGGCTATAGTTTCTAAGTTTTCTACAGTAAATATACTCATTTTTCAACAATAATCTTGAAAAATGTAAGAGCAATTAGCTGAGATGTGTGCCAAATGGTTTATATTGTTAGTTTCAGTCCTAATTCTACCTCCATTTTGTTATATGTCCTGCTTAAAATTGCTAATGGAGGCATAATGTGAAATATGGGCTTCATTAGTGGCTCAGTGCTAAAGAATCCACTTGCCAATGCGGGAGATGTGGGTTTAATCCTTGATCTGGGAAGATCATTTGGAGAAGGAAATGGCAACCCATTCCAGTATTCTTGCCTGGAGAATCCCACAAACAGAGGAGCCTGGCGGGCTATAGTCCATAGGGTGGCAAAGAGTTTGACATGACTTAGTGACTGAACAGCAACAACAATCAACAATGTGAAATATGTATGATGATGCAAATAATAGACCATTCAGGTATGACCTAAATTAAACCTCTTATGATTACACAGTGGAAGTGACAAATAGATTTAATGGATTAGATCTGATAGACAGAGTGCCTGAAGAACTATGGACAGAGATTTATGACATTGTAGAGCAGGTGGTGATCAAAACCATCCACAAGAAAAAGAAATGCAAAAAAGGCAAACTGGTGTCTGAGGAGGCCTTACATATAGCTGAGAAAGCAAGAGAAGCAAAAGGCAAAGAAAATGAAAAATATATCCATCTGAATGCAGAGTTCCAAAGAATAGCAAGCAGAGATAAGAAAGTCTTCCTCAGTGATCAATGCAAAGAAATACAGGAAAACAATAGAATGGGAAAGACTAGAAATATCATCAAGAAAATTAGAGATACCAAGGGAATATTTCATAAAAAGATGGACACAATAAAGAACAGAAAAATTATGGGCCTAACAGAAGGGGAAGAGATTAAGAAGAGGAGGCAAGAGTACATAGAAAAACTATACAAAAAAGATCTTCAGAACCCAGATAACAACGATGGTGTGATCACTCACCTAGAGCCAGATATCCTGGAATGTGAAGTCAAGTGGGCCTTAGGAAAGCATCAATATGAACAAAGCTAGTGGAGGTGATGGAATTCCAGTTGAGTTATCTCAAATCCTAAAAGATGATGCTGTGAAAGTGCTGCACTCAATATGCCAGAAAATTTGGAAAACTCAGCAGTGGCCAAAGGACTGGAAAAGGTCGGTTTTCATCCAATCCCAGTGAAAGGCAATGCCAGAGAATGTTTAAACTACTGCACAATTGTGCTCATCCCACACACTGGCAAAGTAATGCTCAAAATTCTCCAAGCCAGGCTTCAACAGTACATGAACCGAGAACTTCCAGATATTCAAGCTGGATTTAGAAAAAGCAGAGAAACCAGAGGTCGAATTACCAACATTTGTTGGATCATCGAAAAAGCAAGAGAATTCCAGAAAATCATCTACTTATGCTCTAACAACTATGCCAAAACCTTTGACTGTGTAGACTAAAACAAACTGTGGAACATTCTTAAAGAGATGAGAATACCAGACCTACTTGCCTGCCTCCTGAGAAATCTGTGTGCAGTTCACGAAGCAACAGTTAGAACTGGACATGGAACAAAGGATTGGTTGAAGATTGGGAAGGGAGTACATCAAGGCTGTATATTTTACCCTGCTTATTTAACCTACATGCAGAGTACATCTTGTGGAATGCTGGGCTTGAGGAAGCACAAGATGGCATCAAGATTGCCAGAAAAAATATCAATGACCTCAGATATTCAGATGATACCACCTTGATTGCAGAAGATGAAGAGGAACTAAAGAGTCTCTTGATGAAAGTGAAAGAGGAGAATGAAAAACTTTCATAAAGCTCAACATTCAGAAAACTAAGATTATGGCATCCTGTCCCATCACTTTATGGCAAATAGATGGAGAAACAATGGAAACTGGCAGACTATTTTCTTGGTCTCCAAAATCACTGCAGATGGTGACCGCAGCCATGAAATGAAAAGATGCTTGCTCCTTGGAGGAAAAGCTATGGCCAACCTAGACAGAATATAAAAAGCAGAAATTTTACTTTGCTGACAAAGGTCAATACTAAATACTACCTTTCAGCTTCACAACCTGCATCACATGCATATTTTGATGGATCTGTAAAGAGCTACTTCCTAGATCTTAACATTTGTATTACTACATATATATATATATATATATATATAAAATTTTTAATGGTTTTCCCCCCTAAGAGTTACCTTTAAAGAGGTAGCTTCAAAGATTCATTGCTGTTACTTTAGTTGTTACTTGTTAGTCTGATTGATATGTGTCTAGGAAAGTGTTATTTTCTTAAAGGTTGTGCTTTCTTAAAGCTGTCACATTACCATTGTTTACTAAGAAGGAAATCTCAATCTGAATTTCGAAAATCTATGGTTCCATCTACTAGCAACCTGAGTACTCAAGAGTCTTCTGCAGTACTACAGTTTGAAAGCATCTAGTCAAAGCTATGATTTTTCCAGTAGTCGTGTAAGGATATAAGAGTTGGACCAGAAAGAAAGCTGAGTGCTGAAGACTTGATGCTTTTGAACTGTGGTGTTGGAGAAGACTCTTGAGAGTCCCCTGGACAGTAAGGATATCAAACCAGACAATCCTAAAGGAAATCAGTCCTGAATACCCATTGGAAGGACTGATGCTGAAACTGAAGCTCCAAATACTTTGGCTACCTGATGCAAAAAACTGACTTGCTGGAAAAGACCCTGATGCTGGGAATGATTGAAGGCATCAGGAGAAGCAGACAACAGAGGATGAGATGGTTGGATGACATCACTGACTCAATGGATATGAATTTGAGTAAGCTCCGGGAGTTGGTGATGGACAGGGAAGCCTAGTGTGCTGAAGTCCATTGGGTTGCAAAGAGTCAGACATGACTGAGCAACTGAACTGACTGATTGATGCAAATAATAGGTCCTGTAGGTGCTTGTGAAGCAACAATGAAGTTCAATCTTCCTTCATTCTTGAACTTCTTTTCTGAAAATTCTATTTAATACCAATTCCCCTCCCCTACTTTTTACTTGGAAAATACTATTTGCCTCACAGAGGGTAAATGACATTGAAAATTGTGTTCAGTATGTGTTATGCAAAAGAGAGTTACATAAGGCTCATTGATATTTGTAAATCACATATGAGATCAGCCAGCTTGATTCCATTCCCACTTTATTTCTTTGATATGGAGCTCTTCTATCCCAGCTTGGATGGTAATGTGCATGCATTCGTGCTCAGTTGTGTCAGGCTCTTTGGGACTCCCTGGACTGTAGCCCCCAGGCTTCTTCTGTCAATGGGGTTTCCCAGGAAAGAATACTGGAGTGGGTTGCCACTTCCTTCTCTAAGATATCTTTCCAATCCAGTGATCAAACCCAAGTTTCCGACATGTCTCCTGCATTGCAGGCGTATTCTTTACCACTGAGTTATTGAGGAAGCCTTTGGATAGTGGTATATATGGTTTTTTTTTTGAGAGATATGAGTATTTTTGAAACAGGCAGCTTTTTACTGTTCCAAAGTATGATTGTAGTGGGGAATTTCAGTGTTCTTAGGTTTATGTTTGTTTCTGTTGATCTGCAGAACAAGGAGGGCAGTTCTATTTTCCTTTGTAACCATCAGATATTTGAGAGCTTATGTGACAAAGGTGATGGTCTTGCAAACACAGTCCTTCAATTTAGGTTCCACAAAGCACTGTTAATGGAGGAGGAAGAAAAATTATTTTCTCTGACACACAGATAAACAAACTAAATACAAATGCATAAAACTTTCAATAAACCAAAACTCTTATTCAAGAAAACAGAAATAAAAGCAGAAACAAAAAAGATATATAAATCAGTTTCATGAGAAGTGAATTTCCACTCAGTGCAACAAATGTTTCTGAAAAATTTCCAGTTACTTATTGTCACTATAATGCTATAAAACAAAAAATAACCAAACTTTAGTACTGTGCAATATTGAACATTTATTTTTCTGTTGAGTCTATGGGACTACTGGGTGATGTTTGTCTAGCTGTACCCGTGCATTATAGTCAGTTGGCAGTTCAGTTCTGCTCCATGTGGCCTCTTACCCTACAACAGGATAATCTGGGCTTATTTTTATGGTTGAAGCAAGGGTCCAGATAATAGAAGTGTGCAAGTTCTCTTGAGGCCTAGGTTTTGAACCCATGAAACATCATTTTTTGCATAATTTATTGGCTACCTGCCTCTTGATAAACCTATATGCAGGTAAGGAAGGAAAGTTATGATCAACTTAGGTGGCATATTAAAAAAAAGCAGAGACATTACTTTGCCAACAAAGGTCCATCATTTCAAGGCTATGGTTTTTCCAGTAGTTTTGTATGGATATGAGAGTTGGACTATAAAGAAAGCTGAGCACTGAAGAATTGATGCTTTTGAACCGTGATGTTGGAGAAGACTCTTGGAAGTCCTTTGGACTGCAAGGAGATCAAACCAGTCCATCCTAAAGGAGATCCATCCTGAGTGTTCATTGGAAGGACTGATGTTGAAGCAGAAACTCCAATACTATGGCCACCTGATGTGAAGGGCTAACTCATTTGAAAAGACCCTGTTTCTGGGAAAGATTGAAGGCTGGAGGAGAAGGGGATGACAGAGGATGAGATGGTTGGATGGCATCACTGACTCAATGTAGATAGCAGAGAGGCCTGGTGTGCTGTGGTCCAGGGGGTCGTAAAGAGCTGGTCGCGACTGAGTGATTGAACTGAACCATAATTACAGGGGCTGAAGTAGGTTGGTCTCTTGGATTTAATGGAATTCATTAACAAAAGTTAAAAAATAGATGCATTATTCTTTTGTGTAGCAAAAGCCTTCTTTGCTCAGTCATGTCTGACTCTTTCAGACCCCATGAACGATAGCCTGCCAAGCTCCTCTGTCCATGGAATTCTCTAGGCAAGAAAGCTGGTTTGGGTAGCCATTCCCTTCTCCAGAGAATCTTCCCAACATAAGGATCAAAACTGGGTCTCCTGCAATGCTGGCAGATTCTTTACCACCTGAGCCACCATTCTCACATGCATTAATAGCCATTAGGAATCTTAAAATTACCATCTTATACGGGATTAGGGATAAATATAATTCATTTTCTATAGAGGACAAAACTTTGTACCAAAGTTTCCAGTTTTCAGAGAAAATCAGACAGCAGATCTTGAGAAAAGTACTAGTTGAAAACTAATTTTTTCATGAAGTTGGTTAGATGAGTTGGTCAGCCTGAATCATGGCATCTCAGCATTTGTCATGGGCATACTTAGTTCTTTACATAAACTACAGTACCGTTAGCATAATGAACACTGTATTAAACTGTTACAGAAAAAATCTGTCACTAGAACCTGAAAGATCTTGAACAAATTGTGATCCTGACAGTCTGTCTTTATTTTCTACTTTGCTTGTTCTGCTTTCATGAAGGTTTCCTTCTCCGTACACCACTCTCAAACTTTTCCTCATTCTGTTCTATATCAGGGCCCTTTGTTAAAATTTGGATGTTAATTAGGAAGTTTAAATATCTATCACTTTGAGAATTATTTATATTTCATCATGGGGTCAATATTTTCAGCCAAAGGAAGCCTTTGAAACTTCAGGATAATGCAGATGATCTGTTTAGCAAGTGTCCAGTAAACACGTAGCTAGTGTTAGTGTGTGAGTGTCACTATCTGGTTCTGACTTTTAAATTAGACCGAATAGATGGCAATTGTGACCACAGGCCACAAGCAGCCCTGTATTAGAAACCCAAATATTAATCACTATTCTCCTTTTCATCATTACTTGTGTACACATATTAAAAATATGAATATGGTGGAGATCATCATTGTGGATATTAACAATAGATAATAACAGATAAACACATATATAATTTAAGGAAGTGATACTGTAAAGAAATTAAATCAAGGGAAGGAAAAAAAAATTGAGATTGGGAGTCCGGGGGATCTGTCTGGGAAGATGAAATTGAGCCCCTGCTGAATGCAGTAGGGAGCAGGCTTGTAGAAGTGAGTAGCATACTCCTCTGAAGTATGAATGCAGGGTATGTGGAGTAAGCATACCCAAGTGCAACATGGGGATTAAATAATGGATTTCTGGTATAGGAATGAACAAAAACAAAGGTGTTTAACAAATGAACAAAAACAAAAGTTTTCAGATTTCTGGGTTTTGTTTAATTACTTCTAGAATGTGTTCTTTCATGGTTTGGAGACAAGTAACCCACAAGGAGACATGCATCCCAATGCAGCCAGTATACAGTAGATGGTGGTGTAGAGAGAATAGTGTAATTATGGTAAAAAACTTCCACTGAGGGTAAAGAAGAATAGGAAACAATGACATGACATTGCATATTCTCTCACCAGCTTCTAAGGAATAGTGTGGATTCCTCCGTTGGCATTGGAGTAACTTCCTTGGTCAGCCAATAAAGCAGGCCATAATTCTCTGAAAGGATTCTACTGTCTCTTGTCTCCCACAGTGTCTAATTTTGTCCTCTTGGAGGATGTCTCTGAGTCACTGTTATCCCTAACCAGAGCTAATATAGAGATCTAGAGGCTGTAGCAGTTCAGTTGCCCAGTACTACTTGCTACCTTTGGTTTATGGACTAAAAGTGCCTTATAGAAGTGGAGAGAGGAGCGAAACTCCCAGGGTGAATCTGGGAGAGTGGTGAGGCTCTTCAGTTGGATAAAGCTTAAATATGAAAAGTCACAGATCATTCCCAGGGTACTTTTTATGGCCACCCTGGGAAACTACTATAGGTTTTATATTTTTATTTAATACAATGCATAATGTTTTATCAATATGGCATCTTTATTGAACATAAGAATTTTTTCAATTCTTCACAAATTCATTAACTCATCAAAATGTATACTTCTAAACTTTTCATTTTCTTTTTAGAAAATATAACCTAAATATTTTTTAAATTGGAGGATAATTGCTTTACAATTTTGTGATGATTTCTGCCATGTGTCAACATGAATCAGCCATAAGTATATATATACACACACACACACACACACACATACCCTCCCTCTTGTGCTTCCCTCCCACCCACCCTTCTATCCCATCTCCCACTTCATCTCACCCCTCTAGGCCTCACAGAACACCAGGCTAGGCTCCCCGTGTTATATAGCAGCTTCCCAAAAGCTATCTATTTTACACATGGTGGTGTATATGTCAATGTTAATATCTCTTTTTAAAAAATATTTAATTTTTAACTGGTTGAAAATTGCTTTACAATTTTGTGTTGATTTCTGTGGTATAACAACTCAAATAAGTGATAATTATACACACACACACACACACACACACACACACACGTATCCCTTCCCTCCCTTCTCTCCTCCCATCCCACCTCTCTAGGTCATCACTGAGTGCCAGGCTAAACTCCCAGTATTATTTAACAATTTCTCACCAGTTATTTACTTTACACATGATAGTGTACATATGTCAATGCTACTCTCTCACTTCATCCCACCTTCACCTTTTCCCTCTGCATCCACAAGTCCATTCTCTACTGGATTGTTTAGTAGTATTATTCTAGATTACATATATATGCATTAATATATGTTACTTGTTTTTCTTTTTCTAACTTACTTTACTCTGTATAAGAGGCTCTAGGTTCATCCACCTCCCTTAAAGGCTGACTTAAATTTGTTCCTTTCTAAGGATGAGTAACATTCCATTGTATAAATGTATCACAACTTTATCCATTCATCTGTCAGTGGACATCTAGGTTGCTTCCATGTCCTTGCTACTGTAAATACTGCTGCAATGAACGTTGGGGTACACATATCTTTTAGAATTGTGGAATCTCCATACTGTTTTCCATAACAGCTGTGTCAGTTTACATTCCAACCAACAATGCAAGAGGGTTCGCTTTCTTCCACATCCTTTCCCACATTTATTGTTAGTAGATTTTTTGATGATGGCCATTCTGACAACTGTGAAGTAATACCTGATAGTAGTTTTAATTTGCACTTCTCTAATAATGAGCAATGTTGAGCATTTTTTCTTCTATTTCTTGATCATCTTCGTCTTTTTGGAGAAATGTCTGTTTAGGTTTCTGCACATTTTTTGATTGGATTTTTTTTTCTTATATTGAACTGTATAAGCTGCTTATATATTTTGGAGGTTAACCCTTTGTCAGTTTACAATTATTTTCTCCCATTCTGAAGGTTGTATTTTCATATCCTTACGGTTTCCTTTGCTATACAAAAGATTTTAACTTTCTTTAGGTCTCATTTGTTTATTTTTGCTTTTACTTCCATTAATCAAGGAGGTGGGTCAGAGAGAATCTTGCTGTGATTTATGTCAAAGAATGTACTGCCTATGTTTTCCTTTAAGAGTTTTATAGTTTTGTGCCAGTACCACACTATTTTGATGATTGTAGCTTTGTGATAGAATTTGAAATCAAGGAATTTGATTCCTCTAGTTCCATTTTTCTTTCTAAATATTGCTTTAAATATTTGGGGTCTTTTGTGCTTCCATACAAACTGTGAAGTTTTTCATTTCAGTTCTGTGGAAAATGCCGTTGGTAATTTGATAGGGATTGCATTGAATCCATACATTGCTTTGGCTAGAATAGTCATTTTTACGATATTGATTCATCCAATCCAAAACGTGGTATATCTCTCTATCTGTTTGTATTGTCTTTGGTTTCTTTCATCAGTGTCATATAGTTTTCTGTGTGCAGGTCTTTTGTCTGTTTAGGTAGGGTTATTATTGTTTACTATTATTATCTCTTTAGATAGGTTTATTCCTAGGTATTTTATTCTTTCTTTTTGTTTTGCAATGGTGAATGGGATTATTTCCTTAATTTCCATTGATGCTACTCTCTTAATCTATCCCACCCTCTCCTTCTCTCTCTGTGTCCACATGATCATCCTCTACATCTGTATCTTTATTCCTGCTCTGCAAGAATGTTCATCAATACCAGTTTTAGATTTCATATATATCCATTAACATTTGTTTTTCTCTTTCTGATTTACTTCACCCTATATAACAGGCTCTAGGTTCATCCATCTCATTTCAACTGACTAAAATTTGTTCCTTTTTAAGGTTGAGTAATTGAAAACAAGATCAACTGCTTTTGGCAAATGCAAGATTGTAAATAAGTTATAGTAATTTTTCATTTTGAGAAGGATATTTTGCTGAGGCAATGTTCACTGAACCTGTTAAGAGCATTTCAAAGCTGTGACATTGGGATAACTTCTGGTAAATTATCTTGAAATACAAATTTTTATGCATCTGTAACTGATGACTCTGAAGGTACATTTTTCTAAATAGATCTAACTCCTTGTGCAAATCGGTTTTGTGTAACTCTAAATTTAGCTTTAAACGTAATTACATTTTAATGTAAATTTGTACACATATTACACATTAATAAGCATATTAATGTTTCCTCTGTTAATTCCTGGATGTGTGGAGGCTGAACAAGAAACTGAAAGTGATTTTGTGATTTGTAACCTTCTTAAGCACACCATCCTTGTATCTATAATTTCAAGAAAAATAATCAAAATGTCTTTTATAGTTAAAAATTTGTTGTCTGAGGCTTCATATGAAAATTGTGAGATTTTCCCACTAAGTGTGACAATCTTTACATTTAATTTTGTTTCTAAACATGTGTATATTTGTTTTAAAAGATTACTGCAATTTTCAGCACCTGCTGCATCCTGCATGTATGGGCAATCCAGACTGTTTCCTCTGCTCACACACACATTCCAATGTTCCATGAAATTTCACTTACAAAACACAAGTTCAAAAAAAATATCATGGATTTAATTAGGGTAATAGCAGAGCATTAAACTAAGTTCATGGCCCTTCTGCTGGTGGGATCCTGTGTGACTAGGTTTTTAAAGCTAGCCCTCAGGGAGGCTTCAGATAAACTCCATTTGCCATCTTGACTCTCTTGAGGAAACTCATGCTTGCACTGTGTTTGCATCTGGAGTGACTGATCATAGTCTGCATTTTACAACTGGACATAGGCCAGGGTCAATGGCAAGACATATATACATTACTATATAAAAAGTAGATAACCACTGAGAACCTACTGTATAGCACAGGGAACTCTACTCAATGGTTTGTGGTGACCTGGATGGGAAGGAAATCCAAAAAGAGGATATATATATATATATATATGATTAATTTTGTTGTATAGCAGAAAATCACAAAATATTGTAAAACAACTATACCACAATAAAAATTTTAATAAAGGAGGGGATAGAGGGAATAAGGGCTTCCCCAGTGGCTCAGTGAAAAAGGATCTGCCTGCAATGCTGGAGACTTGCAGGACATGCGGGAGGGAATAATCTAGTACAGTGTTGCCTTGATTCTATAGTTAGGGCCAAAGAGATTTTTAAATCTCTTCTTGAGAGTCAGAAGTATCCTTATGTAACTTGCCTTTCTAACTTGGAATGTGAAGTTTACGTCATTCAGGAAATCCTGATGAATGCATGTAAATTAAGCTCACCTTTGTCTCTAATTATCTGGTTTTTGAAAATATAAATCATCTTCAATTTCCCAATTTTATCTCTTAAGTCAATTTCTGTATAATCTATATCTCTTCTTGGTGACATTTCTCATTTTCTGTATATTGTGTTCAGGCTTCAGGAGGCTACATTTTATATGACTGCATCAACAAGCTCATAACAATGCCTGAAATGTTACGGTCAGAGATTCAGGTCTAGATACTTACCTAACAACTTACCCAAACTTATCTAGTACAGTTTGTCCTCATTGGAAGAGAAGTTTTATAACATTTCTTCTTTCTGGGTAACAAACAATGATGAGAACAGCTTGTTAGATATTTTCTTAACATTATAGATTTTTTTAGTGATGATAGACTATAAGGGTATGCAATCTATATTATTTAATTTTCATGACTCAATATTATGTGCTGCAGTGCCATATAACATGTACTAGTTATAAAATACAGCCACATAATATCTATGTTATAACTGGAGGACTAAATATCAACAAATTAGTAAATTACCCAGATGTCCTTTATACATTCTCATAGATCTTTATTTGAGTGTCTAATTTTGCCTTTTGTTGGATTTGGTTGATTTGAGATGTAGAAATATTTGGTTTCTGCCAAACCAAAGAAATTTATACTTACTTGAGATATGTAAAGACTTTCTGTGATTAAGGCAGAACCCCCTTCTTAAATCATAGCTTTGGGACATGAATATAAACAGAAACATTTCTCAAGCACGTGCCCATTCTTTCTCCCACTTCTGGACATTAGCCAAGTTTCATTTTAGCATTATCAAAACCAGAGCACACTGTCCAGAAAAACCCATTTAAAACAGGACTTATATTGGTTTAAGCTTTATTTATTAACTTAAAAATTTTTTGACATAGTTACTATTACTAGCAAGAACTTGGGAAAATGGAGTGAAATTTAATGTTTTTATGATGAAGAAGGAGGCAAAATCTATTAGATTAAAAACTCTAATGAGGAAGATCTGCTTTCTTATTTGGTTGATATTTTGCACTTTTTTATAAATTATTGCTTTGGATGAAAAAGTGCCTCTGTCTACATGCATCTCTCATTTCTCACATGGCTCACAATTTAAAATAATTATCTTTTAAATATTGCTTTTACATTAAAAATTATTTAACATGTGTTGGTCTTTGAAACTGAATAAGGCATTGGTGCTTTCATCTCTGGGGACTTTGGTTTAAACCTGGATCAGTTTAAGCAGAAACAAGTATGATCTTGTCACCCACACCTCTCCAAGCTTTTAGGGTGAGCAGTAATTATAAAGACTGAAACCACTCCAAAATATGTTAGTGTTCATTCTGCTCCATGAAGAATAGGTATAAAATATTTCATTGGGCAGTCAAGGAAGATTAGCATTTTTATTGAAAATTATTACATCATAACTTAATCATAAGAAAAATGATGAACTTCTGTAGCTTCTATTACAAACTATATTGGAAATGAAATTGGAGTATTAAGTATGAAACTTTTCACAAAATTGTGAAGGACAGACTGGTGCCTGGTGATCTGAGATTACTGTAATTCTTCTTGGAAGAGCAGGTCTGTATCCCTCAGGTCCCAATTCCCCAGGAAGTCTTTCTTTTATCACTTATCCAATCCTACTCTAGAAAACTGCTGACCCTCAATCCCTGTGATTCCATGTTGAATATACTCATTTAAGGTCATATGCAGCCAGAGAACATTTACATTTTAAAGGATTTATAGTCTGAAGCTGAAGAATGAAACCAAGGATTGGAGTTTTGGTAGACAGAAGATGTGAGACCTGTTGTCCTCAGGGGAGACTTTGAATCTTTCTTTGAATATCTCAGAAGGTAAATTTAAAATCTACAACAGCTTGCTCACAAGACTTGGAAAAGTCATTTGAATGAGGTCATTTTTGAGCCATTTCAGTTCAATTCAGTCACTCAGCCATGTCTGACTCTTTGCGACCCCATGAACCACAGCATGCCAGGCTCCCCTTTCCATCATGAACTCCCAGAGTCGACCCAAACCCATGGCCATTGAGTCGGTGATGTCATCCAGCCATCTCATCCTCTGTCTTCCCCTTCTTCTTTTGCCCTCAATGTTTCCAGCATCAGGTCTTTCCCAATGAGTCAGCCCTTTGCATCAGGTGGCCAGAGTATTGGAGTTGCAGCTTCAACATCAGTCCTTCCAATGAACACTCAGGACTGGTCTCCTTTAGAATGGACTGATTGGATCTCCTTGCAGTCCAATGGACTCCCAAGAGTCTTCTTCAACACCACAGTTCAAAAACATCAATTCTTCAGTGCTCAGCTTTCTTGATAGTCCAACTCTCACATCCACACATGACCACATAGCCTTGACTAGACAGATCTTTCTTGGCAAAGTAATGTCTCTGCTTTTTAATATGCTATCTATGTTGGTCATAACTTTCCTTCCAAGGAGTAAGCATCTTTTAGTTTCATGGCTGCAATCACCATCTGCAGTGATTTTGGATCACAGAAGAATAAAATCAGCCACTGTTTCCACTGTTTCCCCATCTGTTTGCCATGAAGTGATGGGAATGGCCTCTTGATAAAAGTGAAAGAGGAGAGTGAAAATATTGACTTAAAGCTCAACATTAAGAAAAATAAGATAATGGCATCTTGTCCCATAACTTCATGGCAGATAGATGGGGGAACATTGGAAACAGTGGCTGACTTTATTTTTTGGGGACTCCAAAATCGTTGCAGATGGTGATTGCAGCTATGAAATTAAAAGACGCTTGCTCCTTGGAAGGACAGTTATGACAATCTAGATAGCATATTTAAAAGCAGAGACATTACTTTGTCAACAAAGGTCCGTCTAGTCAAGGCTATGGTTTTTCCAATGGACATGTATTGATGTGAGAGTTGGATGGTGAAGAAAGCTGAGTGCTGAAGAATTGATGCTTTTGAATTGTGGTGTTGGAGAAGACTCTTTAGAGTCCCTTGGACTGCAAGGAGATCCAACCAGTCCATCCTCAAGGAGATCAGTCCTGGGTGTTCATTGGAAGGACTGATGTTGAAGCTGAAACTCCAATACTTTGGCCACCTCATGTGAATAGTTGACTCATTGGAAAAGACTCTAATTCTGGGAAGGATTGGGGGCAGGAGGAGAAGGGGAAGACAGAGGATGAAATGGTTAAATGGCATCACCAACTCGATGAACATAGGTTTGGGTAGACTCTGGGAACTGGTGTGGACAGGGAAGCCTGGCATGCTGCGATTCATGGGGTCGCAAAGAGTTGGACACAATTGAGTGACTGAACCGAACTGAATTGAACTGATGGGACCGGATGCCATGATCTTAGTTTTCTGAATGGTGAGCTTTAACCAACTTTTCCACTCTCCTTTTTCACTTTCATCAAGAGGCTCTTTAGTTCCTCTTCACTTCCTGCCGTAAGGGTGGTGTCATCTGCATATCTGAGGTTATTGATATTTCTCCCGGCAATCTTGATTCCAGCTTGTGCTTCCTCCAGCCCAGCATTTCTCATGATGTACTCTGCATAGAAGTTAAATAAGCAGGGTGACAATATACAGCCTTGACGTACTCCTTTTCCTATTTTGAACCAGTCTGTTGTTCCATGTCCAGTTCTAACTGTTGCTTCCTGACCTGCATGCAGATTTCTCAAGAGGCAGGTTAGGTGGTCTGGTATGCCCATCTCTTTAGGAGTTTTTCACAATATACTGTGATCTATACAGTCAAAGGCTTTGGCATAATCAATAAAGCAGAAATAGATGTTTTTCTGGAACTCTCTTGCTTTTTTGATGATCCATAGGATGTTGGCAGTTTGATCTCTGGTTCCTCTGCCTTTTTAAAATCTGGCTTGAACATCTGGAAGTTCATAGTTCAGTTATTGCTGAAGCCTGGCTTGGAGAATTTTAAACATTACTAGCGTGTGAGATGGGTGCAATTATGCAGTAGTTTGAGCATTCTTTGGCATTGCCTTTCTTTGAGATTGGAATAAAAATGGACCTTTTCCAGTCCTGCGGCCACTGTTGAGTTTTCCATATTTGCTGGCATATTGAGTGCAACACTTTCGCAGCATTGTCTTTCAGGATTTTAAATAGCTCAGCTGGAATTTCATCACCTCCACTAGCTTTCTTTGTAGTGATGCTTCCTCGGCCCACTTGACTTCACATTCCCGGATATCTGACTCTAGGTGAGTGATCACATCATCATGATTATCTGGGTCATGAAGATCATTTTTGTACAGTTTTTCTGTGTATTCTTGCCACCTCTTTTTAATATTTTCTGCTTCTGTTAGGTCCCTACCAACTGTCCTTTACTGAGCCCATCTTTGCTTGGCTTTGCTGGAGCAGCCACGAAGAGAGACCCCATGTCCAAGGTAAGAGAATCCCAGGTAAAACGGTAAGCACTGAGAGAGGGGATCAGTGGGCAGACAGGCTGAAACTACACTCATGGTAAGCTAGCCAATCTGATCACATGGACTGCAGCCTTGTCTAACTCAATGAAACTAAGCTGTGCCATATGGGGCCACCCAAGACAGATGCATCATGGTGGAGAGGTGTGACAGAATGTGGTCCACTGGGGAAGGGAATGGCAAACCACTTCAGTATTCTTGCCTTGATAACCCCATGAACAGTATGAAAAGGCAAAAAGATAGGACACTGAAAGATGAACTCTCCAGGTCGGTAGGTACCCAAAATGCTACTGGAGATCAGTGGAGAAATAACTACAGAAAGAATGAAGGGATGGAGCCAAAATAAAAACAACACCCAGTTGTGGATGGGACTGGTGATAGAAGCAAGGTTTGATGCTATAAAGAGCAATATTGCATAGGAACCTGCAATGTTAGGTCCATGAATCAAGGCAAACTGGAAGTGGTGAAACAGGAGATGACAAGAATGAACACCAACATTCTAGGAATCAATGAACTAAGATGGACAGAATGGGTGAATCTAACTCAGATGACCATTATATCTACTACTGTGGGCAGGAATCCCTTAGGAGAAATGGAGTAGCCATCATAGTCAACAAAAGAGTCCAAAATGTAGTACTTGGATGCAATCTCAAAAACGACAGAATGATCTTTGTTCGTTTCTAAGGCAAACCATTCAATATTATGGTTATCCAAGTCTATGCCCTGACCAGTAATGCTGAAGAACCTGAAGTTGAACAGTTCTATGAAGACTTACAAGATCTTTTAGAACTAACACCCCCAAAAGATGTCTTTTTCATTATAGGGAACTGGAATGCAAAAGTAGGAAGTTAAGAAACACCTGGCATAACAGGCAAATTTGGCTTTGGAGTACAGAATGAAGCAGGGGAAGGGCTAATAGTGTTCTGCCAAGAGAACTCACTGGTCATAACAAACACCTTCTTCCAACAACACAAGAGAAGACTCTACACATGGACATCACCAGATGGTCGACACCGAAATCAGATTGATTATATTCTTTGCAGTTAAAGATGGAGAAGCTCTATACAGTCAGCAAAAACAAGACCAGGAGCTGACTGTGGCTCAGATCATGAAGTCCTTATTGCCAAATTCAGACTGAAATTTAAGAAAGTGGAGAAAACCACTAGACCATTCAGGTATGACCTAAATCAAATCCCTTACAATTATACAGTGGAAGTGAGAAATAGTTTTAAGGGACTAGATCTGATTGACAGAGTGCTTGCTGAACTATGGATGGAGGTTCATGACATTTTACAGGAGACAGGAATCGAGACCATCCCCAAGAAAAATAAATGCCAAAAAGCAAAATGGCTCTCTGAGGAGGATTTACAGATAGCTGTGAAAAGAAGGGAAGTAAAAAGCAAAGGAGAAAAGCAAAGATATACTCTTTTGAGCCATTTACTCATGTGCAATTCTATTAAATTTATGATGGCTAATAGTATTCTCATTTTGATATTTAGCTCTTTTGGTAGTTAGTCAAATTGTGCTTAACAGTGAGTGATCAAAGGATATTTGAGACTAGATTTTGGCTTCCTTATTCTATTGAATATAAAATTGCTGGTTGAGGTTTTAAAATCCTTTAAATAATTTGAAGTATTCACACTGTATTGTTATGTGCAAAGAAGTTTTCACAACACCATGTCATAATATGACTACAATTTTGTAAAAGATTTGTGTGTATGTGTATATATCTGGTTGGGAAAAGGCAGAAAGCTATTAAATAAATTAGGAGTCAGTAATTTTATTTATTTCCAGGTGGTGGGGAATATGAGTGAATGTTTTAGTAACTACCTCCCCCAACTCGAGTTTCATGTCTAAAAATGCATTTAAAAATATATCTGGAGGATTCTGTTTATGCTGGGATGGCAATAAATTAAGAAAAATACTCTAAGATATTTGCTCTTTATTCTAAAATAGCAGCATATTCAGGGGTCTCATTGAAAATATATTTTGGGGTACTTGCTTTTTTTCCAATGGCTTATTTTTGTGACTGATTAATTTAAAAATATTAATTCCTAATGCACTTTTCTCCTCCAGCCTTTGGGCTAGCGACCAAGGTATTTTTTGTTAATATAGAAAAGAAATGAAAGAATCTTTATATTTTCTCCCATTTCACTCCTCCAGTAACATAACTGATTAAAATCTCCATTCTTTGAAGGAAAATTTTTGAATTGCTACTAATTAGAATAATTCATCTGCTGGATAAATTGTTGAAGGGCCAACCTCCTTTTTAGATTCTAGCTAGCTTGCTAGATAAAGTTGTCATTACATTTAACTTGGTCTTTAATTATAAGCAGATGGATGAATTATTTTAATCGCTGCTATATATCTTAACAGTAGTTCATACATTGACACAAAGTGAAGAACATCAAAGAGAAATTAAATGCTAGGGCAGGAAAGCAGCCAGCCTTCAAGGGAAGCAATTGATCAAAACCTGTCATCTTTAAAGGCCAGAAGAATGCAAAATAAACACTTGGGATTAGTGTACTAAATATGGTTCATCAGTCTTCAGCTCTGCCCTCTGCTAATTCATCTATCTCATTTATTTTAATGCTTTATCATGTATCTACCCAGCTCTGTAATTAGCCTTTCAGGTATTCTCTCTTTTTTTCCCCTTCCTTTGAAATTTTGTGTGGTGAGATTCTGCAAAGAGAGGATATTATTACCATACCCTACAGAAGAAGTGACTCTTGCAGTGATTCTGTTGTATAGCTTACATGTTGGAATTCTTGCTAAAACTTAGAGAATATGCTAAAGTTAGTTTAAAGAGAAAGTCTTAGTAAATTTTCTATGTCCTTTCGAATGGAGAATTTAGTTTGGCTATAGGTAAACTGATTTTACAGGAGGAGTCTGGATCTAGGCTCATTAAACTCAAAATGCTAATTTATTTTTTTAAAATAAAAAGTACTAAAATTAGCTTCTGAATTAAAGTCATTAAATACTAGTATTTTATTGATTTGTTTTTGAGTGAAGTGCTTATTTTTCCTTTACTAAAAAGAATACCATTAGTAACGTGTTTTCTCCTATAGCAATGTATATACTGAGATTATAGTAAATTGTATTTGAGATTTATATCTGCCATGAATTTTTCTGTATAACAAAATATTCCCACAAATCTTTTGTAAGATGTAGATTTATTAATTTATTCATCAGTCCCAGAATATTATCAATGCTGAATCATTTTAATTATTTATTACTATGCACTGAAAATCTGAAACAATGCATATAATCCAAATAGGTGTGTTGTTTTCTTATCTTGATGTTGTAAACATGAGATGGTTTCGAGTATTTTGGATGTAGACATAACATCAAAATACTGAGTTATTATAAGCTAATTTACAAGCTCAAGAGTATGGAATTTTCTACTTTTAGGTTCACTATAGTATGATTCATTCATTTTGTAGGTTATCTAAGAAAGATTTAATCCTATCTGACTTTCTGTTGTAATGTCTCTAAAGTACTTCTCTTTGATAAATATTGGACATTTCCCAGGGGCTTGAATCTTTCTTGGAATTAACTGAAGACCAAGATGTCTTGGAGTTTTCTGTGAAAAATCCATGTTTTAAAGTTAAAATGTATATTCATTAAAAAATTCTCAGATGCATTAGTTTATTTACATGATTGTTCCTTTTTGTGGTAAGGATTGATTACTTTGGAAGAAAATATTCCAAACATGGGGCTATCAACAATATTATATGGGTTTTGGAACAACAGATTGGAGGAATTTGCACACAAATGTTGAGACTCAGAAGAGAGTCAGACAAGTTCATATACATTTTTTTTGTATATGCACCTAACGCAAAGAATTCCAGATTTGGAAGCTTATATGACCCATTTACGAAATTCATTTCCCTTGTTTGTTTACATTAGTGGGAAATTACTAGTTTCTTTAGTTAATTCCTACAGCTGTATGACTAGTTTTTGTGTAATCCTCAGAAAATCTGTTAACCTCTTGCAACCTACATTTTCTGAGTTGTAGAATGAAAATGAAATAAGATACAGTACATGAGACAGAGTATTGAAAAGCAGAGACATCAGTTTGCCCTGTCTAGTCAAAGTGGTGGTTTTTCCAGTAGTCATGTATGGATGTGAGAGTTGGACCATAAAGAAGGCTGAGCACTGAAGAATGGATACTTTTTAACTGTGGTGCTAGAGAAGACTCTTGAGAGGCCCTTGGACTGCCAGGAGATAAGACCAGTCAATCCTAAAGGAAATCAACCCTGAATATTCATTGGAAAGACTAATGCTAAAGCCGAAGCTCCAATACTTTGGTCACCTGATGTGAAGAGCCAACTCATTGGAAAAGACCCTGGTGATGGGAAAGGTTGAGGGCAGGAGAAGGGGACGACAGAGATGATTGAGATGATTGGACGGTGTCACCAACTCAATGGACATGAGTTTGAGCAAACCTCAGGAGATAGTGAAGGACAGGAAAGCCTGGCATACTGCAGTTCATAGAGTCATGGAGTCGGGCACAACTGAGTGACTAAACAAAGACAACAACAAGAGAAATAGTAGGACTTGATCAACTTTCTTCTCTCCTTCTCACTTCCCTCCTTTTGACCTTTTTCATATGTGTATTGAAGAAGAGAAAACTAACCCCTTATGGCCAGGAGCTAGTCTAGGACTCACAGCTGGGCCTTGGTATTCTCAAATATTAATAATTTTATTGAATGTAGACATCAGATAAAGCCATTCTGGAATCTTTATTGAGCAAGCCAAATCAAGGCATTTCCATAACATATCAGAGCATGGACTACATCTCTAAGATGGCTCACACTGATCCCCTCCTCCTGGTACTTGTGCTTGTGTAATCTCCTTCCAAATGTGTCAGAGATTCTTCCTGTGACCAGCAGCAGAGATGATGGTGTGTGCTTTTCATGGCTAAGTCATCAAAAAACATTGAGGTTTCTGTTCTGGTCTCCTAGATTCCTTGCTCTGGAGGTTATGTGTGACCATGGTGTCAGGAAACTCAAGCAGTCTTGTGTTGAGCCCTGTATGGGAAAAAACTGGGGCCACACACTAACAGCAACACTAACTTTCCAGCCCTGTGAATGGACCATCTTGGAAGCAGATCCTGAATGACAGGGACCTGGCAAGACCTTAAGAGTTCAAATGATAGCGGCTCTGGCAGATATTTGGACTGCTACCTCATTCGTAACTCCAAGCCAGAAAGTTGCTTCCAAATTTATGACATGTAGAAATTGTGAGAGATAATAAATGTTTATTGTTTTAAGCCACTAATTTTTGAGAAAAAATTTTTACATAGCAGTAGGAAAGTAATACTCCTCATCAGAAGTTCATGCCTTCTTGAAGATGCAGAGCAGTCTGCTGCTGTGGTTTTCCTCTTTCCGGGTGTTCCCACATAAACAGAGAGTGGTGTGCTAGTAGATGTTTAACAATCAGCTCTCACAAAAATAAAGAAACAATGCCCTGATTTTTATTGTTTGCTAGTTCACCATTGCCAATTTTGTGATACCAATGTGACATCATTGAACATGGGATTGGAATGATAATCAAAGTGCATACGATTATATAACAATTTTTCCATACAGAGACAATAGATATCAATAACCTTAAGAGCATCAGTTCAGTTCAATTCAGTTGCTCAGTTGTGTCCGACTCTCTGCAACCCCATGAAGAGCAGCATGCCAGGCCTCCCTATCCATCACCAACTCCCGGAGTCTACCCAAACCCATGTTCATCAAGTTGGTGATACCATCCAGCCATCTCATCCTCTGTCTTCCCCTTCTCCTCCTGCCTCCAATCCTTCCCAGAATTAGAGTCTTTTCCAATGAGTCAACTCTTCACATGAGGTGGCCAAAGTATTGGAATTTCAGCTTCAACATCAGTCCTTCCAGTGAACACTCAGGACTGATCTCCTTTAGGATAGACTGGTTGGATCTTGTTGCAGCCCAAGGGACTCTCAAGAGTCTTCTCCAGCACCACAGTTCAAAAGCATCAATTCTTTGGTGCTCAGCCTTTTTCACTGTCCAACTCTCACATCAATACATGACTACTGGAAAAACCATAGCCTTGACTAGACGGACCTTTGTTGGCAAAGTAATGTCTCTGCTTTTAAATATGCTCTCTAGGTTAGTCATAACTTTCCTTCCAAGGAGTAAGTGTCTTTTAATTTCATGGCTGCAATAATGAAGTCACCATCTGCAGTGATTTTGGAGCCCAGAAAAATAAAGTCTGATACTGTTTCCACTGTTTCCCCATCTATTTCCCATGAAGTGATGGGACCAGATATCATGATCTTAGTTTTCTTAATGTTGAGCTTTAAGTCAATTTTTTCACTCTCCTCTTTCACTTTCATCAAGAGGCTTTTTAGTTCCTCCTCACTTTCTGCCATAAAGGTGGTGTCATCTACATAACTGAGGTTACTGATGTTTCTCCTGGCAATCTTGATTCCAGCTTGTGCTTCTTCCAGCCCAGTGTTTCTCATGATGTACTCTGCATAGAAATTAAATAAGCAGGGTGACAATATACAGACTTGATGTACTCCTTTTCCTATTTGGAACCAGTCTGTTGTTCCAAGTCCAGTTTTAACTGTTGCTTCCTTACCTGCATACAGGTTTCTCAAGAGACAGGTCAGATGGTCTGGTATTCTCATCTCTTTCAGAATTTTCCAGAGGTTGTTGTGATCCACACAGTCAAAGGCTTTGGCATAGTCAATAAAGCAGAAATAGATGTTTTTTTGGAACTCTCTTTTTTTTTTTTGATGATACAGCGGATGTTGGCAATTTGATCTCTGGTTCCTCTGCCTTTTCTGAAACCAGCTTGAACATTTGTAAGTTCACGGTTCACGTATTGCTGAAGCCTGGCTTGAAGAATTTTGAGCATTACTTTACTAGCGTGTGAGATGAGTGCAATTGTGTGGTAGTTCGAGCACAATTAAGAGCATAGATAATAGTAAAATGCAGTAAGATAATTAGGGGAGATGAGGTTTGAATATTTATTACTTTTACTTTTGATATAGTTTATTTTGTTACAAGCTTACATGATTTAAATTTCAAAGGTGGTTATATATAATAATCTGCTCACAAAATTCCTGAAAATTTAACAGCTGGATCTTGAGAGCTGGTGTGAACTGGTTTCAGCACGCCACTGCCAAAGTGATTTTTTGAGTGACAATATTTATTTAGATTCTTGTTTAGTTGAATTACCATTTGGGTGGTGATAAATCACACCTGTAATAAATTGTGTTGACATCTATATTGCTGATCCTGTTTGTGATGCCAATTACCTCACTGTTCACACTGTTTGCTGAATCTATGATAGGCAACTTGTGAGCTAAGAGGCTAGAAGGAGACTTGAAGAGCCATAGGAATTGCAGACGTATTTATTCCCTGCTGGCTGGAACAGCGGCCACAACACAGACTCTCTCCTGGCTGACACAGCAGCTGTAGCAGCAGCCACAACATAACCATAATGTAGCCATAATACAATCTCATATCACATAACCATGATGTGGCCCCAGTGCAGCAACAGCCAGGCTTTCATGGCGAAGTTCATACAGGCCTACAGCACAAAGTAGACTGTGACCAAGTGAGCACCTCATGACATGCATGCGCAGTGCTGTAAGTGCTATCAACTATTACACAACCATGCAAAGTCATTGTTTACAGAATATGGGGTGAGAGGGTGTGAGAGCATGGGGTGAGAGAGCCTGACTAGCACCATCTTGTTAATTTCCCCACAACATCTATAACAAAATTGTCATTAGGGCACCGTGATGACATAATTTTAGGAACTCATGACACATAGTTAGTAGTAGTCATTGCGCTAGAAGGAGCTGGACCTATTATTTGCTTCTAGCTTAAGCTCTGAATATTGGAAGAATCAGCAATTAGCCAGCATGGCCTGTGGCTGTATGAAAAGAAAACAACTGATTTTCACATTTTAGGGGCACACAAGTGAGTGGACACTCTCTTTTTACTTCCACATCTATCCTGCTTTGTGGGGTCATTATTGTCTTCCACTTTTATGCTTCCAAGTCTTTTCTTAACTTCTAGGAGACCATACAATTTGCTGATTATGAATATGGGCTTTCAAATTATGACTGTTTCCTTGCTCCTCAAAATAAATAGCCGTGAAAACTTGGGTACATTACTTAGCCTCTCTGATATTCAGCTTCTTTATCCATGAAGAATGTTGTTATGGGGACTCCATGAAATTGTGTCTGTAACACACTTACATAGTACCTGATGTGGATAATGTATAATATCATTAGCCATTATATATTTATAATAACTAGCCAATTCATGGACACTATCTCATGCTGATATGAACTTTAGTTTTCAGAAGTTCTTTTGGATCTTTTTGCATTATAAGTTGCCTCTTAAAAATCTTCATTCTGTTCTAAAAGTTTCTTCCCAAAATGCTTAATCTGAGAGAGATGGTGAAAGAAGGAGGGGGCAGGCCAGGTAACCCAAGAAACTTCCAATTTCTGGTCAGATAATGCACTGGAATGGGAAGTACCTCTCTTGTAAGACTAGAGTCATCTTCTTAATAGGAAACCTTCTCTTCATGGAAACATGAAGATGGAGAATCATTGTGTGTTGGTTATGTTCCCAGTGTCCTCTTTCTGTGTTTCTCTTTAAATACCATTAAAAGCAGACCCATCAAGCCAAGGACTGAAAGATCTTTTGTCTATGTTAGAGCTTCCTCTTATCCCAGTTGGGGTTGTGGGAGGAAGTATTTTTTTCTGGACTAAGACAAGATCCTTGGCTTAGGTTCTACTCTCCTAATCCATGTCCCCTTGGTCTTCCAGTGCTAGTCATGGAAAAGTGGCACCATGTATCACCGGTTATCCAAATTGTTCTCCCATTCACTTCCCTGAGTATCTCTGAATTGATCACAGATTTGAGTCTCAGTTCTACTCAGTTAAAGACAAATCACTTAACTCCTCAAAACTTCTGTATATTAAGCCATATAATGCTCATAGAATGCTTTCACTTCTCAGGGTTGTCATGAGGAATAAATGATGTATAATGTTGTTGCATATAAAGTACTTAATGAAATTATATTTTTATAGAGTAACTACACATATGCAGGAAACATCCCTCAGTATGGATTTTTCTATTTCAGCTATTTTCTATTTATTTCACCAATCAGTTCAAAATTTTTCCTTGCAAATATTCATTATAAGTGACTTAAAAGATTGTACTGTGACCTGGAATATTCAGCTTCATTCTCTAGAGCCTCAAGCAGTGCCTAAAGCCAGAAGAATGTATGTTTTCAAACATGTGACTATAGGGAACAATGATGTTGTACCTCGAATTAGGCCAAGGAAATTTAAAAAGAAAAAAGAAAAGCACCATTCATGCTCCAGAAGGTGATGAAAGACAGAGGAGCATGGTGACACAAAGCTGATGGCTGTGGCACACATCTTCTGATGATGCCAGAGAACTGACAAGCCGACTGGACAAGAGAGACACTCATGAGCTAACCCGGCAGCTACTTGAATGTCTTGTTTCTTATCAGTCTCCTTGAAGGGGATGCTCAGAGGAAACCTTTGACGATCTGATGCCTGGGCTCAAACTAATTTTTGTCATGTTGGTGCCACATCACAGCACTGCCCACCCTTGACCCTCCCACTCTCCCTCTCCATTTCATCCTAAAATTATAAACATTTTCACTGACCTTATTCCTTCCCTCCCCCGACTTACTTTGATGAATCAGTCAGATGATGGCTTGTAGATACACATCAGGCTTGCTAACTAATTGGAAAACTTCCAGGAACATATCAACAATAGTGATTTGGAAAGTAATATGCCCTGGAGAGTTGTCATAAGGATAGTGTTTTTTTTTTTTTTTTTTTTTCTCCCGTGTAGCAGCTTGGTTTCTCCTCCTCGGAATAACTTTCTTTTTTTCCCATCTGAGATAGCTCTATAATTATGAAGGATGGACTTGTTAATCTTTGTAAATTACTTACCAATTGACAAGTAATTTTATTGAGTACCTCTGGAGTTCCAGCTTAAGTCAGAATGGGCATAAAGATAAGAAGGTAGAGTCCCTGTGGTCATGGGGCTCACAAGAGGACAAACTAGTAAACAGACTGATTTAATACTGTCTGCTGAGAAATGTGATCAAACTTTCCAGAAAGACAATGGGTGTACTTGAAGCAGGAGAGTCAGGTGCTGATCCACAAGTTGGGTTTTGAAGAGTTCTTTTTTACTCATCTCTCTCCAGACCCATTCTCCTCGCTTCTTTGCCCAGGAAGCTGACCTGTGCTGTGGTAGATACTGTAATATGCCACCCAGATTCCATTTCAGGAATGAAGGAATTATTCTCTCAGCTGCTGGAAGACAAGCTTCAGATGTAAGCCCCTTTAGGGGATTACATCTCCTGGAGAAACTACCTCCTGTGTCCAATGACTGATCATTGTCAGGTTAAAAAAACCAGCCCCACTTCACTCCATCTTGAGAGAAGTCAGTTAGTTCAGTCACTCAGTTGTGTCCAACTCTTTGCGACTTCATGGACTGCAGCATTCCAGGCTTCCCTGTCCATCACCAACTCCCGGAGCTTGCTTAAACTCATGTCCATCGAGTTGGTAATGCCATCCAACCATCTCATCCTCTGTCATCCCCTGCTCCTCTTGCCTTCAATATTGGCCAGCATCAAGGTCTTTTCCAATGAGTGAGTTCTTCACATCAGGTGGCCAAAGTATTGGAGTTTCAACTTCAGCATCAGTCCTTCCAATTAACACCCAGGACTGATCTCCTTTAGGATGGACTGATTGGATCTCCTTGCAGTCCAAGGGACTCAAGAGTCTTCTCCAACACCACAGTTCAAAAGCATCAGTTCTTTGGTGCTCAGCTTTCTTTATAGTCCCACTCTAACATCCATACACGGCTACTGGAAAAACCATAGCTTTGACTAGATAGACCTTTGTTGGCAAAGTAATGTCTCTGTTTTTAAATATGCTGTCTAGGTTGGTCATAGTTTTTCTTCCAAGGAGCAAGTGTTTTTTAATGTCATGGCTGCAGTCACCATCTGCAGTGATTTTGGCGCCCTTCCCCCACAAAATAAGTCTCTCACTGTTTCCATTGTTTCCCCATCTATTTGCCATGAAGAGCTGGGACTGGATGCCATGATCTTAATTTTCTGAATGTTGAGCTTTAAGCCAACATTTTTACTCTCCTCTTTCACTTTCATCAAGAGGCTCTTTAGTTCTTCACTTTATGCCATACGGGTGGTATCCTCTGCATATCTGAGATTATTGATATTTCTCCCGGAAATCTTGATTCCAGCTTGTGCTTCATCCAGCCTGGCATTTCACCTGATATATTCTGCATGTAAGTTAAATAAGGAGGGTGAAAATATACAGCCTTGATGTACTCCTTTCCTGATTTGGAACCAGTCTGTTGTTCCATGTCCAGTTCTAACTGTTGCTTCTTGATCTGCATACAGATGTCTCAGGAGGCAGGTAAGTTTGTCTGGTATTCCCATCTCTTTAAAAATTTTCCACAGTTTGTTGTGATCCACACAGTCAAAGGCTTTGGCATAGTCAATAAAGCAGAAGTAGATGTTTTTCTGGAATTCTCTTGCTTTTTTGATGATCCAGCTGATGTTGGCAATTTGATCTCTGGTTAATCTGCCTTTTTTAAATCTAAATCTAAAACTTGAACATTTGGGAGTTCACAGTTCACACATTGTTGAAGCCTGGCTTGGAGAATTTTGAGCATTATTTTGCTAGCATGTGAGATGAGTGCAACTGTGCAGTAGTTTGAGCATTCGTTGGCATTGCCTTTCTTTGGAATTGGAATGAAAACTGACTTTTTCCAGTCCTGTGGCCACTGCTGAGTTTTCCAAATTTGCTGGCATATTGAATGTAGCACCTTTACAGCATCATGTTTTAGGATTTGAAATAGCTTAACTGGAATTCCATCACCTCCACTAGCTTTATTCATAGTGAGGCTTCCTAGGGCCTTGAGAGATCTTGAGAGAAACTGAAAGGATATTCCCAGCTCCAGAGCTCACCTGTTTCACAGCTTACCTCATCCTCTACCCAGTCCTGTTTTTTTCCCCTCTACTGCACACATGACCATACTAGGAATGCTCCCTAGTAAATGTCCTTCTTGGCACTCTATCTCTGGTGAACTTGACCCATCTGTGGACTGCAGCCCCCAGGTTTCTGTGCTAGCTGGATTCCTAATGGGCTTAGCTAGTGGCATATGATCAAAGGTGGGAGGAAAGAGAGGTGTATACTGCATGCCTCTTCCTGTTTCCATGATGTTCTCTGGCAGTGGCTGGTCTCTCAGGACTCTGGCTCCTGCCCGAGAGGGCCCTTCTCCCCAGTGATGGCTCTCACCATTACTTCCTTTTGCTCCATCAGGTCTTAGAGTGATAATGTTTCCCTCTACTGCTAGTCTCCAGAGGCCTCAACTTGCCTAGTTGGTTTCCTTAATCCTACTTCTTAACTCAGAGATCCTTTGGCTCAACCTTCAGTTGAAGCAGTAATGTGCTGGTAAATGTTTAACAACTGAATCTCTGGAAAAAACAAAAAGCTCTGATTTGTAGCTTTTGACAATTTCTATGGGGTAAATATGGCTTCCCAGTTGGCGCTAGTGAGAAAGAACCCACCCAGCAATGCAGGAGATGCAAAATACATAGGTTCGGTCCCTGGATTGGGAGGATTCCCTGGAGAAGGGAATGGCAAACCACTCAAGTATTCTTACCTGGAGAATACCATGGACAGAGGAGCCTGGTGGGTTACAATCCATGGGGTCACAAATAGTCAGAAATGACAGAAGTGACTTAGCACACAAGGGGTTAATATGCCCACTGTGGCCCAACATGGTGCTGTTAAATTTGGAATTGGAAAAAAAAAATTAAATAGTTCCACTATAGAGTAGTCCCTCCTTATTTGAGATTTAGTGCTTTCTTCAGTTAGAGTTACTCTCAGTTAGCTGTGATCCAAAAATATTAATGAAAAATTTCAGAAATACGTAATTCATAAGTTTTAAATTGGGTGCTATTTTGAGTAGTGTGATGAAATCCCATGTCCTTCTGTTCCATTGCAGGATGAGAATCATCCTTTTGTCCAGTGTCTCCTGCCTATTAGTCACTTGGTAGCCTTCTGGGTTATCAGGTTACTTGTCATCATATCACAATGTTTATATTCAAGTGACTCTTTTTTTTATTTAATAGTGGTCCTAAAGTGTAAGAGAAGTGATGCTGGCAAGTCAGGTATGCTAAAGAGAAGCTATAAATGCATTTTTTTTGAAGTGAAAAAGTGAAAGTTCTTGACTTAATAAGGAAAGAAAAAAGTCATAGTCTGAGGATGCCAACATCTACGATAAGAACAAATCTTTTACATGTGAAATTGTGAAGAAGGAAATAAATTTCAGGCTAGTTTTGCCTTTCCACCTCAAATGCAAATTTTATGGCCACAGTACCTGATGAGTGGTTAGTTAAGATGGAAAGGGCATTAAATTTATACAGTAGGATATTTTGAGAGAGAAAGAGAGATAATTCACATAATTTTTTAATGGTATTTTGTTAAAAATTGTTTTATTTAATAATTAGCTATTGTTTTAAGTCTATTACTGTGCCTAATTTATAAATTAAGCTTTATCATAGATATGAATGTATAAGAAAGTAGTATAGATTCAATACAATTGGCAGTTTCAGGTGTCCATTGGAGGTACTGGAGGGTATACCCAGTGGATGATGGGGGACAACTATGCAAATACAATAGACGTAAATAATCTCAATATTATATGAAATAGTAAAATGTAATAAAATAATGAGGCAGGCATGAGTATGTAGTATTTATTGTCTTTGTTTTTAATATAATTCAAATAGTTGAAGTTAATTTATTTGAAAATATTAGGTGTTTAGCAATCAGCTTGAAAAATTCAGAAGAATTAATAATTTTATCTTGTGAGTCAGTATAAACCAGCTCCAGCATACTGTTGAATTGAAGTATCTAAGTAGAATTCTGTGTTATGTTGAGACTCTGATTGAAACAGGTAAAGAAAGTGAAAGTGAAAGTTGCTCAGTCGTGTCCAACTCTTTGGTGACCCCTTGGACTATACAGTCCATGGAATTCTCTAGGCAAGAATACTGGAGTGGGTAGCCTTTCCTTTCTGCAGGGGATCTTCCCAACCCAGGAATCAAATCCAGGTCTCCCACATTGCAGGTGGATTCTTTATCAGATGAGCCACAAGGGACAGTTAACCAGGCAAGTTATAGGTGAGATTGAGAAGTGAGTGGTAAGGGTGTAGTTGAAGCTGAAGTTGAGTAAGTGACAGGAGAGTTAAGAAGTGTCCTAGACCAGTGTGTGAGTGTGCACTAAGGTGTGGCCACTAATCAGATTCTATATTTTCTAAACAGTGGGAAACACAGATTATCATGGACCTCTGACCTTGACAGTTCTTTCTTGACCTTTTTTGCCAATCACTTTGTGATTTCCCTTGTGACTCAGCCAGTAAGAAGTCTGCCTGCAATGTAGGAGACCTGGGTTCAATCCCTGGGTTGAGAAGATCCCCTGGAGAAAGAAATGGCAACCTACTCTAGTATTCTTGCCTGGAAAATCCCATGGACAGAGGAGCCTGGCAGGCTACAGTTCATGGGGTCCCAAAGAATTGGAGATGACTGAGCAACTTCACTTCTTCACGTCTTCATGACTTTTGGTTACTTAGCTACATTATGAACATCAGAAAGGAAGGGTAATCTGGAGCTAGAGAAGGGATTAGATATTTCAAATGAGATTTTCCATTTCCAGGGACATGAGGCCAAGGATTCAAGAGTGAGTTCTGTATCTCAGAAGTGTGGATATGGAATGTGGGTGTTTGAGTTGGAAAGAAGATGAAATCCTGTTGGTTAGAAAAGGTCAAAAGATGAGAAAATGGGAAAACACTGAGCAGACAGGAGTGAATTTGCAATAAGAAAGTTTTTTGTTTCCCTTTAAAGCTAGTTCTCTTCTAATATTTTTATTATAATGGTGTTTGTATGCTCAGTTGTGTCTAGCCGCTTTGCAAAGCCATGGACTGTAGCCCTCCAGGGTCCTCTGTTCAAGGGATTTTCCAGACAAGAATACTGGAGTGCATTGCCATTTCCTTCTTCAGGGGATCTTCCCAACCTAGGGATTGAACCCACGGCTCCTTCCATGTCGCCTGCATTGCAGGCAGATTTTTTAAGGCTAAGCCACGTTGCTCAAGGTTAAACACCTTGAAAGCGAATAGGTGACAGTTTGCCTCCAAGTCTCTCACAGTCCTATTTACAAATCCTACCAGACACGGAGGTATGGCCTATTCCCTCCAATTCATTTAGTTGGGTTGGCTCACCACATCTGTGGGCTGTTTTAATGGAGGTGAAGCTCTGTACATGTCTTTGCCTCCATTTTCTTGGTGTGGACTTTGGTGCTTTGAGACAAATGAAGACATTCTAAACCCTGAGAGGAGGGAGGAACCCTTTTACCTAAATGCAATACCATTTCGGATCTCTGTCTCCATCATTTTCAGCTACAGCAGGGAAATGAATTTCTGTGAAAGCGTCTCCATGAACCATATCAGACAAATCTGTGTTTGTTATTTTCTTCCAGTCCTTACAAATAGTTTGGTAGGTAAGCGCTCAACTTGAGTTTAACAATCTTCATGGCATGTGTCCCTGTGCCGCTGTATAGAGCCAGGGCTGGGCAGGCAGCAGGTTCTCCAGGGTGCTGGGAGGGAAAGAGTTGAGCTGACAAATTACCTGTTGAGAAAAGCTGGGAAGCAGGAGGTCATGGAGCAAACAGCAAGTAGGAAGAAGGAAGCTTACATTTATTGAGCACTATCTGTATACCAGGCATTATGGTGTTTTACTGAACCATTTCATTTAATACTCAAAATTATTTTATGAAAGAATTGATATCATTATCTTCAATTTTCAGGAGAAAACTGAGAATGGAGACAGGAATAATCTTGCTCAGCAGCTAAAGAGGGGGGTGGGGAGCAAGGATTTGACATGATCTTTTTACAACAGCACTACACTCCTCTGTCCCTCAGGTTCTAAATCCAATTTGTCTCAATAGTTTGCTCCAGCCACAGAGGCTGCTATGTAGTTTATAGAACCCTGTGATCTCTCTTGCTCAGAGCCTGCTTCTTATGCAGTCTTTCCTCTCCTCCATTTTTTTGGATAATCTTGTTCATCCCCACATCTCAGGTGCACACAGAAAGCCTGCCTTGTCCCCCCATGACTAGACCAGAAGCTCAGGGCATCCACCAATCTGTATGTTCTCCAGTGGTGCGCACACTGTAATTTGTGCTTGCCTCTTTCTTTCACAACAGGGTAAGCTTCATAAAAGCAAAAACTGTCTGCTTTGTTTGCTGTTGTATTTACAATAGCCTGAGTCAAAGGATGTTCAGTAAAAGCCTGCTGCACAGTGGGTGCGGATCCTTTTGTCCCTGGGCTTTGATGTTATGCCATTTCCTCTGTCTCACCTTCTATTTTTCTGGATACTATTTTGCTTTGTGTCTCTGTTACATCTTTCCTCCTTTTAACCCAAGTTGGGTTAGGTGCTCCTCTTAGGTTTGTTGTGGCATCCAGTTCTCTCAAACTCATCATTCATCCCATGTTGTCATCTCTGTTTCTCACTAACTCTGGACTGGAAACTCCTTGAGGGCAGAATTTATTTTCTAATAGTTTTCCCACTAAGCAATACAGAAATACAGTTCTTAGTGCAGTGTGATTACAATTTATAGGATGAACATATTATTTTAGACACAACTAATTAAGGGACTGTGATACTAGCAAGATTCATTCAACTAACAAATTTTGATTCTGTGCCAGCTTTGTGCCAGGCATAAGCCAGGTGATGAAGGTACATTAGTGAACAAGCAGACATATTCTCTGCTCTTGTAGGTCTTAGAACCCAATGGTAGAGGTGAGAGTTGCAGGAGGAAGGAGGTTCAGCTGAGGTTAACTGCTGAGCAATCCAGTTGTAGATATAAGCAGTCTTCATAAAGAATCCTGTAGAATACCATCCTTTCCTTCTTGAGTTAGTGTTGAGGATTATGGAGGTCACACATTTTGTATCTTACAGCTTCTGTAAATCTCCAACTTTAAATGCATCATTTACTATTGTGGTATGTTGTTCAGTCACTCAGTCCTGTATAACTCTTTGCAACCCCATGGACTGCAGCACTCCAGGCTTCCCTATCTTTCACCATCTCCTGGAACTTGCTCAAACTCACATCCATTGAGTTAGTGATGCCGTCCAATCATCTCATCCTCCATGATCCCCTTA
Organism: Antilocapra americana; assembly: GCA_007570785.1. NCBI lineage: Eukaryota > Metazoa > Chordata > Mammalia > Artiodactyla > Antilocapridae > Antilocapra > Antilocapra americana. Next base: position 12,843,753 of record ML660204.1, on the reverse strand, counting down.
TCCTCCTACCTTCAATCTTTCCCAGCATCAGGGTCTTTTCTATTGAGTTGGCTCTTCACATCAGGTGGCCCAAGTATTGGAGCTTCATCTTCAGTATCAGTCCTTCCGATGAATATTCAGGTTTGATTTCATTTATGATCTCTTTGAAGTTTAAGGGACTCTCAAGAGTCTTCTTCAATGCCACAGTTCAAAAGCATCAATTCATCAGTGCTCAGCCTTCTTTATGGTCCAGCTCTCACATCCATATATGATCACTGGAAAAGCCATAGCTTTGACTAGATGGAGCTTTGTTAGCAAAGTAATATCTCTGCTTCTTCATACACTGTCTCTGTTTGTCATAGCTTTTCTTCCAAGGAACAAGTGCCTTTTCATTTCATGGCTGCAGTCACTATCTGCAGTGATTTTGGACCTCCCCCCCAAAAAAAGTCTGTCACTGTTTCCTTATTTATTTTTCATGAAATGATGGGATGGGATGCCATGATCTTAGTTTTTTGAACATTGAGTTTTAAGCCAGCTTTTTCACTCTCTCCTTACACCTTCACAGGAGGCTCTTTAGTTTCTCTTCACTTTCTGCCATAAGGATGGTAACACCTGTATATCTGAGGTTATTGATGTTTCTCCCAGAAATCGTGATTCCCAGAATCTTGTGCCTCATCCAGCCTGGCATTTTGAATGATGTACTCTTCATATAAGTCAAATAAGAAGGGTGATATTCAGCCTTGACATTTCCTTTCCCAATTTGGAACCAGTCCATTGTTCCATGTCTGGTTCTAACTGTTGCTTCTTGACCTGCATACAGGTTTCTCAGGAGGCAGGTAAGATGGTCTAGTATTCCCATCTCTTCAATAATTTTGCACAGTTGGCTGTGATTCACACAGTCAAATGCTTTAGACTAGTCAAGGAAGCAGAAGTAGATGTTTTTCTGGAATTCTCTTGCTTTTTCTATCATCCAATGGATGTTGGCAACTTGATCTCTGGTTCCTTTGCCTTTTCTGAATCCAGCTTAAACATCTGGAAATCCTTAGTTTATGTATTTTTAAAGCCTAATTTGGAGAATTTTGAGCATTACTTTGCTAGCATGTGAAGTGAGTGCAATTGTTTGATGGTTGGAATATTCTTTGGCATTGCCTTTCTTTGGGATTGGAAGGAAAACTGACCTTTTCCAGTCCTGTGGCCTCTGCTGAGTTTTCCAAATTTTCTGGCATATTGAGTGCAGCACTTTCACGGCATCATCTTTTAGGATTTGAAACAGCTCCACTGGAATTCCCTCACTTCCACTAGCTTTGTTGGTAGCGATGCTTCCTCAGGCCCACTTGACTTCACATTCTAGGATGTCTGGCTCTAGGTGAATGATCACACCATTGTGGTCATCTGGTTCATTAAGATTTTTTTTTTTTTGGTATGGTTCTGTGTATTCTTGCCACTTCTTCTTAATATTTTCTGCTTTTGTTAGGTCCATACCTCTGTTCTTTATTTTGCCCATCTTTTCATGAAATATTCCCTTGGTATCTCTAATTTTCTCGAAGAGATCTCTAGTCTTTCCCATTCTATTTTTCTCTTCTGTGTCTTTGCCTTGATCACTTAGAAATGCTTTCTTATCTCTCCGTGCTATTCTTTGGAACTCTGCATTCAGATGCATATATCTTTCTTTTTATCCTTTGCCTTTCATTTCTCTTCTTTTCTCAGCTATTTGTAAGGCCTCCTCAGACAACCATTTTGCCTGTTTGCATTTCTTTTTCTTGGGGATGGTTTTGATTATCACCTCCTATACAATGTTACATACCTCTGTTCATAGTTCTTTAGACACTGTATCTACCAGATCTGGTTTTCCCTACTTTCTTCAATTTAAGTAGGATATTTGCAATAAGGAGTTCATGATCTGAGCCACAGTCAGCTCCCGGTCTTGTTTTTGCTGACTGTATAGAGCTTCTCCATCTTCGGCTACAAAGAATATAATCAATCTGATTTCAGTATTGACCATCTGATGATGTCCATCTGCAGAGCTGTCTGTTGTGTTGTTGGAAGAGGGTGTTTGCTATGACTAGTGCATTCTCTTGGCAAAACTCTATTAGCCTTTACCATGCTTCATTTTGTATTCCAAGGCTAAACTTGCCTGTTATTCCAGGTATGTCTTTACTTCCTACATTTGCATTCCATTACCCTTTGATGAAAATGACTTGTTTTGGGGGTGTTAGTTCTAGAAGGTCTTGAAGGTCTTCACAGAACTGTTCAACTTCAGCTTCTTCTGCATTCCTGGTTGGGCATAGACTTGGATAAAAATGGAAATGTAATCCAATCTATTACTTGGATTACATAGACTTGTGGCATTACTCCTATGCAATATTGTTCTTTACAGCATTGGACTTCACTTTCACCACCAGACACATCCACATCTGGCATTGAATGATTTGCTTGGAAATGAACAAAAATCATTCTGTCATTTTTGAGACTGCACCCAAGTTCTGCATTTTGGACTCTTTTGTTGACTATGAGTGCTACTGTCTGTATCTCTTCTAAGGGATTCTTGCCCACGGTAGCAGATATAATGGTCATCTGAATTAAATTTGTCCATTCCAGTACATCTTAGTTCACTGATTTCTAAAAGGTCGATGTTCACTCTTACCATCTCCAGTTGACCACTTCCAATTTACCTTGAATCATGGACCTAACATTCCAGGCTCCTATGTAATATTGTTCTTTACAACACTGGACTTTACTTTCACCACCAGACTCATCCACAGCTGGTATATTTCCACTTTGACTCAGCCTCTTTATTCCTTCTGGAGCTATTTCTCTGCTCTTCTCTAGTAGCATATTGTGCACATACCAAACTGGAAGTTTATCTTTCAGTGTCTTATCTTTTTGCCTTTTCATACTATTCTTGAGATTCTCAAGGCAAGAATGCTGAAGTGGTTTGCCCTTCCCTTCTTCAGTAGACCCCGTTGTGTCAGAACTCTCCACCATGACCCGCCCCCTTGGGTAGCCCTATAGAGCATGGCTCATAGTTTCATTGATTTAGACAAGGCTGCGATCCATGTGATCAGTTTGGTTAGTTTTCTGTGATTGTGGTTTTCATTCTGTCTGCCCTCTGATGGATGATGATAAGAAGTTGCAGAAGCTTCCTGATGGAGTGACTCGTTGTAGAGAACCTGGATCTTGCTCTGGTGGGCAGAGTCATGCTCAGCAAATCTTTAATCCATTTTTTCGCTGATGTGTGAAGCTGTTCCTTCCCTGTAGTTTGGCCTCAGCCAAACTATTGTAGGGGTAATGGCGACCTCCTTCAAAAGGACTTATGCCAGCACACTGCAGCACCCAGGACTGTTGTATTCAGTGCCCCTATTGACCCACACCTCCTTGTCTAGTTACTGCTCTGTTTTCTGAGCCCTGGTGTGCACAAGTGTTTTGTTTGTACCCTCTGAGCATCTCTGGTGAGTATGAATTTTAATTCTAAATGTGATTTTGCCCATTTTACTGTCTTGTGGGGCTTCTCCTTTGCCCTTGGACATTGGGTATCTTTTTTTTGGTGGGATCCAACATTCTCCTGTTGATGGTTATTCAGTAGCTAGTTGTGATTTTGGTGTTCTCAGAGAAAATGAGTGCACGTCATTCTACTTCACCATCTTGGTATGATATAGTCCCACTGTGGTATAGTCCTCCCTAAATGTGTTTCCCAGGTAGCTCAGTGGTAAAGAATCTGCCTGTAATGTAGGAAACACAGAAGATGTGGGCTTGATCCTTGGGTCAGGACAATCCCCTGAAGGAGTAAATGGCAACCTACTCCAATATTCTTGCCTGGAGAATTCCATGGACACAGAAGCCTGGCAGGCTACAGGTCCTTGAGTTACAAAGAATCAGACACACATGAGCTTGCATGCCCTCCCTAAATAGCAGCTAATCTCTGGTAATCTAACCTGAAGTGCAAAATGCAGCTGACTGTGTAGCTTTGTCTTCTTTCAAATGCTTGCTTTCACAGCAAGCTCCTTCTGGCATGGTTTGGATATCATCTTGCCTGAGGCAGTAGGTTGGAGGTTATGACCTCTTAAAACTCCTATCTCTCAATGACTTTTTCTGATTACTCCAAATAAGTGCGAAGTGTGCGACTTTTTAAAGAACCAAGCAGGATGTGATAATGAAAAGCATTAGCAGACCTATTTTGACTGAAATACTCACTAGAAAATATTAGATTAGTGAAGACTTTTATTGTAGGGGAGGTACCAATGTTTGGGTAATTAAAATTACGCAGAGCAGAAGTGAACTTTGAAACAGGGCAAGTGAGAAAAGAAATCTGTTCAAGAGGACTTGAAAGACTAATGTGGCAATTAAGATGAATGAGAGGAAAAAAGAGTTGGGGATGACAGGAGGCAGGGAACCTTTGTGTAAATAGTAGACAGACATTTAGGATGCTTTCATGTCTTGGCTATTGTAAATAGTGCTGCTATGAACATTGAGGTGCATGCACCCTTTCAAGTTAGAGTTTTCGTCTTTTTTGGATATATACTGAGAAGTGGATTTGCTGGATCATATGGTAGTTCTATTTTTAGTTTTTTAAGGAACCCATATACTGTTTTCCATAGTTGCTGTACCAATTTGTATTCCCACCAACAGTGAAGGAGGGTTACTTTTCCTCTACACCCTCTTCAGCATTTATTACTGGTAGATTTTTTGATGATGGCCATTCTGGAGAGAGGTGATAATTCATTGTAGTCTTGATTTGCGTTTCTCTAATAATTAGTGATGTTGAGCATCTTTCATGTGTTTGTTGGTCATCTGTATTCATTCTTTGGAGAAATGTCTTTTTAGGTCTTCTGTCCATTTTTTTTTTTATTGGGTTACTTGTTTGTTTTTGGTATTGAGCTATATAAGCTATTTGTATATTTGGAAAATCAAGCCCTTTTTGGCTGCATTATTTGCAGGATTTTTTCCCATTCCACAGGCTGCCTTTTATAAGACAGAGGAACCAGAGATCAAATTGTCAAAATCTGTTTGATAATTGAAAAAGCAAGAAAGTTCCAGGAAAGCATCTATGTCTGCTTTATTGACTACACCAAAACCTTTGACTGTGTGGATCACAACAAAATGTGGAAAATTCTTGAAGAGATGCAAGTATCAGACTACTTACCTGCCTCCTGATAAACCTGTATGCAGGTTAAGAAATGACAGAACCCGACATGGAAAAACAGACTGGTTCCAAATTGGGAAAGGAGGCTATATATTGTCACTCTGTTTATTTAACTTATATGCAGAGTATATCATGCAAAATGCTGGCCTGGAATCAAGATTACTGGGAGAAATATCAGTAATCTCAGGTATGCAGATGACACCAACCTTATGGTAGAAAGTGAAGAGGAACTAAAGAGCCTCTTGATGAAAGTGAAAGAGGAGAGTAAAAAAGCTGGCCAAAAACTCAACATTTAAGAAACTAAGATCATAGCATCTGGTCCCATCACTTCATGACAAATAGATGGGGAAACAATGGAAACAGTGAGAGACTTTATTTTCTTGGCCTCCAAAATCACTGCAGATGATGACTGCAGCCATAAAATCAAAAGATGATTGCTCCTTGGAAGAAAAGCTATGACCAACCTAGACGCACATTAAAAAGCAGAGACATTACTTTGCTGACAATGGTCCATCTAGTCAAACTATGGTTTTTCCAGTAGTCATGTATGCATGTGAGAGTTGGACCATAAATATAGGTGAGTGCCAAATAATTGATAGTTTTGGATTGCTGTTGGAGAATACTCTAGAGAGTCCCTTGTAATGCAAGGAGATCAAACCAGTCAATCCTAATGGAAATCAATCCTGAATATTCACTGGAAGGACTGATGCTGAAGCTGAAGCTCCCAATACTTTGGCCACCTGATACAAAGAACTGACTCATTGGAAAAGACCCTGGTGCAGGGAAAGATTGACGGCAGAGGAGAAGGGGATGACAGAGGATAAGATGGCTGGATGGCATCACCAACTAGATAGACATGAGTTTGAGTAAGCTCTTGGAGGTGGTCATGGACAGGGAAGGCTGGTGTGCTGATTCCATGGGATTGCAAAGAGTTGGAAACAAATGAATGACTAAATAGAACTGTTTCTCTTAAGGATGAATTAAACTGTCCTGAACATGTTAGGAGTTAACATTTTACAGTTAATGAAAATGTATTATAAAAGGATTCATCATAAGTGCTGAAGAATTAAGTCTCTTTGATGAGGTTCATGATTTATCAAATTTTTTCCCTGTAACAAATATGCTGAAATAAAGATGAGAGCCATAGGACTCACAGTGAAAGCTTAGTTTTCTCTTATTAGTGACAACTCACTAAAAATCTTACAAAGCTCGCAAGTGATGCAAAGATGGCAGTCAGTCAGTCAGTTCAGTCACTCAGTCATGTCTGACTCTTTATGACCCCATGGACTGCAGCACACCAGACTTCTCTGTCCATGACCAACTCCTGGAGTTTGTTCAGACTCATGTCCATTGAGTCTGTGATGTCATCCAACCATCTCATCCTCTGTTATCCCCTTCTCTTCCTACCTTCATTCTTTTCCAGTATCAGGGCCTTTTCCAACAAGTGAGTTATTTGCATCAGGTTGCCAAAATATTGGAGCTTCAGCTTCAGCATCAGTCCTTCCAATGAATGTTCAGGACCAATATCCTTTAAGATTGATTGGTTTGATCTCTTTGCTGTCCAAGGACTTTCAACACCAACACCACAGTCCAAAAGCATCAATTTTTTGGTGCTCAGCTTTCTTTATAGTCCAACTCTCACATCCATACATGACTACTGGAAAAACCATACCTTTGACTAGATGGACCTTTGTTGGCAAAGTAATGTCTCTGCTTTTTAATATGCTGTCTAGGTTGGTCATAGCTTTTCTTCCAAGGAGGAAACGTCTTTTAATTTCATGGCTTCAGTCACCATCTGCAGTGATTTTGGAGGCCAAAGAAATAAAGTCTGTCACAGTTTCCATTGTTTCTCCATCTATTTGCCACAGGACTGGATGCCATGATCTTAGTTTTCTGAATGTTGAGTTTTAAGTCAGCTTTTTCACTCTCCTCTTTCACTTTCATCAAGAGGCTCTTTAGTTCCTCTTCCCTTTCTGCCATAAAGGTGGTGTCCTCTGCATACCTGAGATTACTGATATTTCTCCCAGCAATCTTGATTCCAGCTTGTGCTTCATTCTGTCTGGCATTTTGCATAATGTACTCTGCATATAAATTAAATAAACAGGGTGACAATATACAGCCTTGAAGTACTCCTTTCCCAATTGGAACCAGTCGGTTGATTCATGTTGGGTTCTAACTACTGCTTCTTGACCTGCATGCAGATTTCTCAGGAGGCAGGTAAATGGTCTGGTATTCCCATCTCTTCAAGATGAAGAATTCCCTTTTCAAGCGAATCCTTTTCCACATTTTTCTCGTGATCCACACAATCAAAGTCTTTAGTGTAGTCAATGAAGCAGATATAGATGTTTTTCTGGAACTCTCTTGCTTTTTTAATGACCCAACCAATGTTGGCAATTTGCTCTCTGATTCCTCTACCTTTTCTAATTACAGCTTAAACATCTGGAAGTTCTCAGTTCACATACTGTTGAAGCCTGGCTTTGAGAATTTTGAGCATTACTTTGCTAGCATATGAGATGAGGGCAATTGTGTGATAGTTTAAACATTCTTTGGCATTGCTTTTCTTTGGGATTGGAATGAAAACTGACCTTTCCTAGTCCTCTGGCCACTGATGAGCTTCCCAAATTTGCTGGCCTATTGAGTGCATCACTTTCACAGTGTCATCTGTTAGTGTTTGAACTAGCTCAACTGGAATTCCATCACCTCCACTAGTTTTGTTCATAGTGATGCTTCCTAAAGACTTCTTGACTTTGCCCTCCAGAATGTCAGGAGTAGGTCAGCAATCACACCATCATGGTTATCTGGGCCATTAAGATCTTCTTTTTGTATAGCTCTTCTGTGTATTCTTGCCACTGCTTTTAATATCTTCTGCTTCTATTAAGTCCATACTGTTTCTGTCCTTTATTGTGCCCATCTTCACATGAAATATTTCCTTGGTATTTCTAATTTTCTTGAAGAGATATCTAGTCTTTTCTATTGTATTGTTTCCCTCTATTTCTTTGCGTTGATCACTGAGGAAGGCTTTCTTATCTCTCCTTGCTGTTCTTTGGAACTCTGCATTCAGATGAATATATCTTTCCTTTTCTCCTTTGCCTTTCATTTCTCTTCTTTTTCAGCTATTTGTAAGGCCTCCTCAGACAAACATTTTTCATTTTTGCATTTTTCTTCTTGTTATGGCTTTGATCACCACCTCCTGAACAGTGTTACGAACCTCCGTCCACAGCTCTTCAGGTACTCTCTCATATCTAACGTCTTGAATCTATTTGTCCCTTCCACTGTATAGTCATAAGGAGTTTGATTTTGGTCACACCTTTATGGTGTAGTGGTTTTCCCTTACTTCTTCAATTTAAGTCTGAATTTTCGTTTTTCATGATCTGAGCCACAGTCAGCTCCTGTTCTTGTTTTTGCTGACTGTATAGAGCTTCTCTAAAAATGGCAGAGGTCTCCGCTATTCTTAATTACATTTTTCTTCTTGGTAAATTGCACAGGAGCCACTGTCTCCTCTTCTGGCTTTCACTATTTTAGGTTGCCACCTTGACCTGCATTTTTCAAAAATAACTCATGTGTTGCATTTTTTCTTCCCTAATAATGAATAGCACTTTGATATTACGTTTTGTTACAGTTATTTCTCACCAAGCCCATTTTGCAGATGAATGAACAAAGCACAGAGAGTTTTGTGGCTTGCTCAGTACCATGGAGCTAGTGAGAGGCAGAGCTGTCTTTGGACTCAAGTAGTCTGGCCCCAGAGCCTGTGGTCTCCAGCATGATACTGTATCCAGTGCTGACGTTTTCTATAACCCCCAGGTCCGAAAGTCCTATCTTAGTGAGCTTACTCCCCTCCAGAGGGCATGTGCACTGCTCATGGTGGTCAAGAAGAGTAAAAAGTCTTAATCTCACCAACAAAATGGATCATTCCATTTCTTTGGTAGAGAAGTGGGGGAAGGGGGTATAAGAAGATAGCCAGTCTCTCATTGTCTCCCCCAAACCTGAAGTTCCTATTTTATTAATCAACATCAAAATGCAAACATGGGAGACTTCCTGCCCCGCAACCTGAAGCCACTAGATGTGCTCTTGTGTGATCGAGCTCTCTTTTGACTTGGCATTGGACTGTGTTCACTTTTTGTGGATGCATTCAGTTTAGGTGGGTGCAGTCATCACTGCTCTGTGGTTGACATTGTTGTTCTTTGGAGTTTGACTGAAAATACCCTTAAAATGATAATACTTGGAGTGCTGACCAACCACCCCAAATATTTTCCAATATTTGTGGTTAAGGGTGTATTCATGTTGAAATATGGGTTTAGGCAAGGGATGCTGAACTTTTTTCCTCTTCCCTTCAGCATTTTGAAAATTTCAGGTATGATATATGTAGTACTTGGCCTCCAGAATTCTCATATTTAGATTCAAATGACAATTATTGACCTCTCACTATGCAGTAAGCTCTGTGCTAGGTGTTTTGTGCTTGCATTCTCATTTACTCTTTAAAACAACTTGGTGATAGGATATTGTTGTTTCCATTTTATCCATGAGTAACTAGACCAAAAGAGGTTCAATGACTTGCCCAAAGTCAAGCAGCCTGAGGCTGAGGAGGGAGAATGAAAACCAAGTCTTCTCCATGTTTTCTTGCTTTTCCACATGACCTGTGAAGGAGGTAACGAATATAACACTAGAGGCTAGTAGTAGTTAGTCATAGCTCATTCAAGGATTTCCAACTTCCCTTTTGAGAGTTTTACAAAGACAATCAATGCTCTTGTTTGTACTGTGTATTAACTTGAAGCCATGATGGAGTTAGTAGTGAAGTACTGAATGAATTTTTAGGGGAAATGCTCAGGGTTTAAGATTTTTCCAAGAAGAACCTCCTCCAATCTCCCACAAGATTTCTCAACTCACCAACATCATGGCATCCTCACAACTCTTCTGGGATTATTAAGTGACAAGACCTGGATGCCAAATCCTTTGTCCACTCAGGCATTTATACTGGTTCCCCTTGACCACTGAATCAAATCTAATCTCTTCTATCTTGAGTTGAAGACCCTTTAGTTCTATTTCTAGTCACCACAGAGTGGTTGCCTTCCATTCAGAACAGCTGCAATCACTGCTTTCTCTACACACTCACGTGGTTTCCTTCCTCCCCATGGCTTCCTTCATCCAGGCTCCCAATGTCCCTCTCTTCTTATCTCTATCCTCTTCACCCGTCCAGCTCCAACAGAAGTCCTGTTTGCTCTGGGAAGCCTCACTCTGAGATGCTCCTTTCTCTGACACTTGCTTTTTCAATAATGACCTTGAAATTTGAGACCTCTGAGGAGTTCATCCCAGAAACTGTTAAAAGGAAGCACAGGGAGTCCTTGCTCTTCACTCCAGCTACCACTAGAGCAATTCTTTTTTCTGTTTGATATACAGGGGTTAACTTCAAAAGAGTGTCACATTCTCCATTTTGATAATACTTAAGGCCAGAGGGCCTCTGATGGCTCAGACAGTAAAGAATATGCCTGTAATGAAGGAGATGAGGGCTTGATCCCTGGGTCAGGAAGATCCCCAGAAAAGGAAATGGCATCCCATTCCAGTATTCTTGCCTGAAAAGTCCCATGGACAGAGGAGCCTGGTGGGCTATGTCCATAGGGTCACAAAGAATTGGACATGACTGAGTAATTAACACCTCTCAGCTGAAGGCCAGAGGGCAGAGCTTGTTAACGCTTGATTTTTAGATCAGAGTTCTGGCTCAGGTCAGTAAACACCCTATAGGTGACCAGTCTATAAAAACCAGAATGCTAATTTATTAAGTTAGCTTGGGAAATATAGCACCAAGTGGACTAGGATGCAACAGTCAGTCTGGTTAGGGTATTCCCTGAAAGGATGCTAGCTACCTGGGAAGCTACCTGAGCTTTGGAGACTGTGGAAACAGAACCCAAAGTCATTTCATTCAGCTGTGTTTCAGAGACAAAGTAAATTTACATACTCTAAGTTAGTAGTTCATTTGCGCACGCGTGCGTGTGTGTGTGTGTGTGTGTGTGTGTGTGTGTGTGTGTGTAGGAATTTGCATTTCTAGCAAGTCCCCAGATGGCACTGCTCCTTTGCTGGAATCACCCTTTTAGAGCAACTGTTTGCAATCATTGTAGAAAATAACAGCGTTAGTGTATTCAAAGCCAGTGTCAACCCCCTTCTTCTGGGCCTTCTTCATGGACCCTGATGGCTTTGTACTTTTTTTTTTTCTCATGTGACTTAAGACTTACTTGTAATTCCATGGCCTTTTCCCAAACCTCCATATGAGTCAATATAATTGATTAGTTTCCCTTGACAAAGTTACAACAACGTCTTAGACCTTTATCCTTAAAATTACTCCCAGCCCATCTATCTTCCTAGAGTTTGGGGTGTTCTCAAACCCTTCTGTTACTCGTTTTTAGATCATCTCTTGTTCTCTATCACTCTTTCCCTAGAATTGTGCATACCTGGAGGGTTAGATCACACATTGTGTGCAGATTCTACTAGTTCTTATGGGAAGCCATATCTCTTTTGGAGGAGAGAACTCTACATTGTTTTCCTTCATATTTTCTTTGATTTTGCTTTCCTACCTTGCTCAGTAAATGTGAACAACAGTGCTCTTCTGCCTATTTTTGTCATGAGGTTATAAAAGACACTTGATTGTAATTTACTACCAATAGAGATTTCCTGCCTTAAAGTTCAACAGGAGAATGAGTCACAGTGCTATGGACATATGAAAATAAGCTGTGGCTCACATCCTCTGAGTAATTGGACCTAAAGCTAATGACCAAGTGGCTGATGTATACAGCCCAAGTGCAATCATTGGTGCTTCTTGCTTTCTTCTCTATCAAGTTTTGGGCTTCCTGGGGACCTGGCTCAGATCCCTAGGGAATCCAGAAAGCCTTGAACTGTAGTATCCATTATGGGAGTGTTGGACATGGAAGACTGGAGTAGGTGTAGCTGGTAGCTATACTTGCAAATGAGATCATATACTTAAAATATTACAGAAGCTTTCAGTTTTCAGAAATAGTTTTGTTCAAACACAAGATAAAATATTTATCATATAGTTACACTGGCATGTGACTTTGGATGACATTATAATGATTTCAGTCTTGGTAGATATGCAAAGGCAATTAACTAGGACCTCTGGGCCCTTTATTTCCCACGAGATGACCTTAGTTTAATAGGCATTGCAATAGTGGATTGGAAGGTGGAGCTTGGTCAGTATCACAGAAGTATTCTAGTCAAGTCATTCCAGGGCACTGAAGTTTATTCCAGTCTGGGGCATTTAGTTGGTTATGGTTATCCCATCACTCATTGCTTCTCTGTGTCATGAGATGTCAAAAGGCTCTTTTGTTTTGTTCACCATAATCAATACACCTTGTGCTCTTTTTCTTCCTTCCTTCCTCTGTTCCTTTCCTTTCTCTTTTTGCTGTCATATGGCAGAGAAGACAGATAGGTAGGTGACAGGTGGGTGCTGCCAAACCTATCAAGATGGAGTGGGTTTGTACTGTAGTGTGTTAGCTTGGCTGGAATTGTGTTTCCCAGCATTCCCTTCCTTGCAGAGTTCTGGGTTAAAATAGGCCACAGGATATTTCGTGAAAGGTTTAGAGAGTGGGAATGAAGCAACAGTCATATTCTTTTTATGCTTGGAAAGTCCATGTATGGCACAAAGCGGTGCTACTACTCTTGAATGCCATCATTTTCTGCAGACTCACCTGACAGCTAGTCCCACAGCTTCTGTTGCTCCTGCTGGATCCTCCTTAAGTTACTCTGCCTCCCGGGCTATGTGAGAGCCTACTTCTGTGGTAAATAATATCTTCTCCTGCAGGACACTATTGTTGAAGGTGGTAGACTTGAGGAGGTGACAAAATGATATGAATTTTAATCTGTCCTCAAGGATTCCAGCCCATCCTTGAAAGTTCCAAAGGCCCTTGTTTTACCCACTTGATATCCATGTTTCTTTTTTTTCTGACTGCTGACTTTAGGCTTCTTCACCAAACACAGAAGGCACAGCTTCTTGTAGACTGTTTAACTGACACCCACCATTGTGTAATGTGAAACTTCTGTAATAAATCTCTTATTAGCTGTTTCCAGTGGTTCTATTTCTTTGATCAAATCCTGGCTTGTATATACTTCAGTTCATGATTCTAAGGCAGAGGATTGCTTGTTGAAATCAATCCACAGGGAATTTGGCCAATGGATTTTGAGGTTGTCAAGCATTGGTAGCAGCTGATTTAAGACACTCAAATATTCGGATCTGAATAAAGCAGTTAGACCTTAACAGCTGATTCCGGTGAGAGGCACTTTGTGAAGACCAGCCTTGGGAGTCCTGCTGAGCCACTCCAAAACTTTTAAGTAATGGAGAAATACAACTTCTTCAACATCTTGGGTCTGAAAACTTACAAAACCCAGATGCTGTCTGCAAAGTTATCTGGTAGAAAGAGCACCTGAAGAACTATGGGTAGAGGTCCATAACACTGTATAGGAGGCAGTGACCAAGACCATCCCAAAGTAAAAGAAGTGCAAGAAGGCAAAGTGGTAGTCTGAGGAGATGTTACAAATAGTTTCGATTTGCATTTCTCTAATAATGAACCAGTTCATCCTAAAGGAGATCAGTCCTAGATATTCATTGGAAGGTCTGATGTTGAAGCTGAAACTCCAGTACTTTGGCCACCTGCTGTGAAGAGCTGACTCATTTGAAAAGACCCTGATGCTGGGTAAGATTGAGGGCAGGAGGAAAAGGGGATGACAGAGGATGAGACGGTTGGATGGCATCACCGACTCGATGGACGTGAGTTTGGGTGGGCTCTGGGAGTTGATGTTGGACAGAGAGGCCTGGTGTACTGCAGCTCATGGGGTTGCAAAGAGTCAAACATGACTGAGTGACTGAACTGAACTGAACTTAACTGAACTGACATTTCTCTCATTAAAAAACAGAGTCTATTTTCCCTCCTTTTGAATCTGGGTGGGGTTATGACTTCTTTGACTGAAGGAGTATTGCAGAAATAATGATAGATAAGTTTGTTATTTCTAATGTCAGATCTTGAAAGGCCATAAAACTTCCATTTTGATTGCTAGGAACACTTTCTTGGGGTTCTACTACCCTGAGGCCACCATACTATAAGGAATCCCAAGTCACATGAATATGTATATGGTGTTATTTAAACCTCACATGGGATAACAGAAGTGGGTCCAGGTCACCTTCTAAAACAGCGGTCCTCAACCTTTTGGCACCAGGGATGGGACACATGGAAGACAATTTTCCTGCAAACCATGGTGAGGGAATGTTTTGGAGATGATTCAAGAGCATTGCATTTATTGTGCACTTTACTTCTATTATTATTACATTGTGATATATATAATGGAATAATTATACAACTCACCATAAATGCACAATCAATGGGCATCATGAACTTATTTTCCTGCAACTAGACAGTCCTATCTGGGGGTGATGGGAGACAGTGAAACCCGAGATATGTTGCTTATGTCCAGTCTACTCTGTCATCTCATTTTGATTGCTTTCACTGCAGAAAACCTTGCTTCACAAAGATAGGATGTTGGAAATGGAAGCAGGCTTTTCAGTGCTTTTATGTCACTCTCAGGATATTCCACCTTGACTTTAATCCAGAACGTATGGAGATTTGAAGTTGGCTCAAACATATTTTGAAATTTATTTATTTATTTTATTTTTGGCTGCACTAGGTCTTTGCTGCTGTGTGCAAAGCAAAGTTGTAGAGAGCAGGGGCCACTCTCTAGTGGTGGTTGGGCTTCTCATCGCAGTGGCTTCTCTGGTTGTGGAGCACAGGCTCTAGACCTCAGGGACTTTAGTATTTGTGGCATGTGGGCTCAGTAGTTGCAGCTTAAGGGTTCTAGAGTACTGGCTCAGTATTTATGGCACACAGGCTTTTGTGCCCTAAGGCATGTGGGATCTTCTAGGACCAGGGACCAAACCAGTGTCTCCTGCGATGGCAGGCAAATTCTTTACCTTTGAATCACCAGGGAAGCCTCTTTCTCAAACATACTTTTAACACCACTGTCATTTGCAGACAAAGTCAATTCACCAGCTTATTCACAAACGGGTCCTGGATCCATTCCTTCCAGTTCAGAGGTCTTTTGTGGTTGAGAAATAATACTCAGACTTTTTTGAAAGCTAAGGTAGTAGTGTGCCAGCTGGGAGAAAAAAAGGCCCTGATTCAATCTATTTAAAATCTCTGCTAAAATTTGAAACGTCAAAAATCCCTCAATGGTTGCCCCCACAATTCCAGTTAGGTTTTGAATGCAGCCACTTTATCCACTGACTTGAACACAGTTGTCATTCTCCCCTAAAGTGACAGATTGAGTTCATTGAGCATGTTGAATATGTCACAAAAGTAAGCAAGTTTTGTGAACCATTCTGTGTCACTGAAATGTGCTGCCAGCGGTGACTGTTTTTCTAAAAGAAATCCCTGGAGCAGCTCTCATAACTAAAAAACCCTGACCAGTGATCTACCTTTAGAAAACCATCTCACTTCTCTGCATAAGAGAAGATGCGTGGCTCTGCATCCATCTCCTCACAAAGGTGCACACACAGATGTGAGTTAAGGGCATGTACTAAAAATGGCTGATCATTTCAATCACATACTGCAAAATGTTGCTAAGTTCAGGTGACAGTTTTCAGCCACCAGTATTTCTCTTTGACCTGAGTAGTGAAACCAGAAAGCTGTCCAGTCATGGCAGCTGCTCCATTTGCACACATACTGACACAAAATGACCAATTCAGTTTTCCTAATAGGTGATCATTCAAAGACTTGAATAGTTCTACAGCTATGGTGTTGGTTGGCAACAAAGTGCACAGCCTCCTGAAAAATATATCGCACAAAAACAAGCATTGTTGCTGGGTCAAAGTTGGTAGACTCATCAACCTGGATTGTGTACCATGGTGACTCATTAATCTTCTCTAACAGCTGTGCCTCCGTATGCTTTGCTATTTTATCCATTAATCTAGTTATGGTACTAGCTGAAAGAGGAACATATGCCACCTACTGAACTGAAGCCTCTCCTAAAAGTTCATGACACATGTCCTTAGCAGCATGCAGGATCATCTCTTCACCAGTAGTAAAAGGCTCCCCAGCTTTGGCAATGTGGTTAGCCACTAAGAATGATGCTCTCAGTGCAGGCACATTTGATGAAGTGGTGGCCTTCAATTATTGCTTCTGTTCTTTATATTCATGCTTTTTGTTTTTCTTTTGAAAAACTCCAAAGCCTTGTCTTTTAATGTAGGGTGCTTCGTCTCCATGTGGTGAAGGATTTTTAAAGCTTTCATGGCTTTGTTGGATAGCCAGTTGCCACATATTATACAAAGCAGGCCTGGAGAATGTGAATCACCTGCTGCAAGAAACCTGTAATTTAAGTAGGACTCTTGGTATTTTCTTTTTAATTCAGCTTTCTTTTTGTTGGCAATCTTGGCATCTTTTGCTGTCTCATCATTGGATCTTTCCCAATTTTAAAAGAAGCTCTCCAGAGACATTTGTTTTTACTCATTTTGGTGAGGGTTGGCTTGTGGGCTTACCAAAACTGTGACTGAGACAAGTACACATGTGGGAAAGAGGCACGGGTAGAAGTCGTAAATAAAGTAAGGGGCTAACTATGCATAGACTAAAATAAGTGTTGGATTCTAACTTATAGCCTGCCACCAGATGTAGCTTTATTGTCACTTGCCCCTCGCTGATAGGGTTTTGATATGAGTCTGCAAGCAATTGATTTCCTATGTTTCTGTGTAGTCAAACCTTCCTGCTAATGATAATCTGTATTTGCAGCCCACTCCCCAGCACTGGCATCACTGCCTAAGCTCCACCTCAGATCATCAGGTATTAAATTCTTTCAAGGAACATGCAACCTAGATCCCTTGCATTTGCAGTTCACTAGGTTGTTGTTCACTTCAGATGTTTGCCTCTAGTTCTTAATACTAGAAGAAGGAAAGAAATATGGACCATGCCCACTAACACCCTTCTCTCCAAGGGTAACCAAAATTCTGATTTCCTTTATAGTAGATTGGTTTTGCCTAGTTTTGAACTTTACATAAGCAAAATCATTTAGTACTTTTATGTCTGGCATATTCTACTCAACATAATAGTTTCATCTATATATAGATTCATCTACAGTACTGTGCAAAGTGTTAGAATGCTTCAATTATGTCCAACTCTTTGTGACCCCTTGGACTGCAGCCTACCAGACTCCTCTATCCATGGGATTCTCCAGGCAGGAATACTAGAGTGGGTTGCCATTTCCTTCTCCAGGGGATCTTCCCAACCCAGGGATCAAACCCACATCTCTTTTGTCTCCTGCCTCGGCAGGTGGGTTCTTTACCACTAGCACCACCTGCCTCTGAGATTCATCTATGGTGTTGTACATTTCAGTAGTCAACTATTCAGTATATAGCTAAATTTGAAATTGAATATGATTTTCCTGGTGGCTCAAATCTGCCTGCAATGTAAGATACCCAGTTGTGATCCCTGGATTGACAAGACCTCCTGCAGAGGAAATGTCAACCCACTCCAGTATTCTTGCCTGGAAAAATCTCTTGGACAGAGGAGCCTAGCAGGCTACAGTCTATGGAATCTTACATAGTTGGACATGACTGGGCAACTAACGTTTTCCTTGAAAGCAGTGATCTTGTATTATGTTTTGTAATTTATCCTCATAGTTTAAAACAAATATTTATTGAATGAATCAACATAGTATTTATCTTTTGGTCTTTTTTCTTAACCTACGTCTATGGCAATAACATAAAGAACATATTTCTGCCTACCTATACCATCCAAGGTAGTAGCTTATTGACTTGATTGCTAAAGGACAATGTACACTGATTCTGGCAGCCAGAGAATTTTTTAGTGACTCAGTAGAAAGTTTGCTGATTTTAGGTCTGTTAATTTTTTAAAAGTTTTTGTTTACTCCTTTTGTGTAATTTTTATTTTTTATCAGAGTATAGTAGATTTACAACATTGTGTTAGTTTCAGGTGTACAGCAAAGTAATTTAGCCATAAATATACATATATCTATTCTTCTCAAGGGCTTCCCTTGTGGCTTAGCTGGTAAAGAATCTGCCTCCAATGTAGGAGACCTGGGTTTGATCAATATTTGATCCCTGGGTTGGGAAGATCCCCTGGAGAAGGGAAAGGGCACCCACTCCAGTTTTCTGGCATGAAGAATTCCATGGACTGTATAGTCCATGGGCTCACAAAGAATGGGAAAAAACTGAATGATGTTCACTTTCATTCTTTTCAGAGTCTTTTTCCATATAGTTTATAACAAAGTATTGAGTACAGTTCTCTGTCCTATACAGTAGGCCCTCAGTAGTGTATACATGTTAACCTCAAACTGCTAATTTATCCCTCTACCAACGTTTCCCTTTTGATAACTGTGAAGTTGTTTTCTAAGTCTATGAGTCTATTTATGTTTTGTAAATAAGTTGTTTTTTATCATTTTTTAGATTCTACATGTAAGTGATATCATATGATATTTGTGTCTCTCCATATGACTTACTTCTTTTAGAATAATAATCTTTAGATCCACCCATGTTGTTGCAAATGGCATTGTTTCACTCTTTTCATGGCTGAGTAATATTCTGTTGTGTGTGTGAGTGTGTGTGTATATATATATATATATATATATATATACACACATATATACACCACATCTTCTTTGTCTATTCATCTGTTGATAGACATTTGGGTGGCTTCCATATCTTGCTATTGTGTGTAGTACTACAGTGGGGTGCATCTACGTTTTCAAAGTATGG
Organism: Antilocapra americana; assembly: GCA_007570785.1. Classification (NCBI taxonomy): domain Eukaryota; kingdom Metazoa; phylum Chordata; class Mammalia; order Artiodactyla; family Antilocapridae; genus Antilocapra; species Antilocapra americana. Next base: position 12,824,881 of record ML660204.1, on the reverse strand, counting down.
TTTTCTCTGGACATATGCCCAGGAGTGGGATTACTGGATCATATTGTATTGCATCAATGTTTCCCTAGTGACCCAGACAGTAAAGAATCTGTATTGCATTGCATTTGCTCAGAGAGTAAAGAATTGCATTGCATTTGCATTGCATGCATGCTTAGTTGTGTCTTACTCTTTATGGCCCCATGGATTCTAGCCTCTCTGTCCATGGGACTTTCCAGGCAAGAATACTGGAGTGGGTTACCATTTTCTACACCAGAGGATCTTCCCAATCCAGGGATTGGGATCGAACACACTGGACCTTATGGTAACTCTATTTTTAGTTTTTTAAGGAAATTCTATACTGTTCTCCATAGTGGCTGTACCTAATTACATTTATATTAACAGGGTAAGAAGTTTCTCTTTTATTTATACCTTCTCTAGCATCTATTGTCTATAGACATTTTGGCGATGGCCTTTCAGACCAGTGTGAAGTGATACTTCATTGTAGTTTTGATTTGCATTTCTCTAATAATGAGTGATGTTGAGCATCTTTTCATATGCTTTATGTCTTCTTTCAGTTCAGTTCAGTTCAGTTGCTTAGTTGTATGTGACTCTTTGCATCTCCATGGACTGTAGCATGCAAGGCCTTCCTGTCCACCACCAACTCCCAGAGTTTACCCAAACTCATGTCCATTGAGTCAGTGATGCAATCCAGCCATCTCATGCTCTGTCGTCCCCTTCTCCTCCTGCCATCTATCTTTCCCAGCAGCAGGGTCTTTTGAAATAAGTCAGCTCTTCGCATCAGGTGGCCAACGTATTGGAGTTTCAGCTTCAACATCAGCCCTTCCAATGAACACTCAGAACTGATCTCCTTTAGGATGGACTGGTTGGATCTCCTTGTAGTCCAAGGGACTCTGAAGAGTCTTCTCCAACACCACAGTTCAAAAGCATCAAATCTTTGGTGCTCAACTTTCTTGATAGTCCAACTCTCACATCCATACATGACTACTGGAAAAATCATATCCTTGACCAGATGGACCTTTGTTGGCAAAGTAATGTCTCTGCTTTTTAATATGCTGTCTAGGTTGGTCATAACTTTCCTTCCAAAGAGTAAGCGTTTTTTAATTTCATGGCTGCAGTCACCATCTGCAGTGATTTTGGACCCCCCCCCCCAAATAAAGTCAGCCACTATTTCCACTGTTTCACTATCTATTTCTCATGAAATGATGGGACTGGATGCCATGGTCTTAATTTTCTGAATGTTGAGCTTTAAGACAACTTTTTCACTTTCCTCTTTCACTGTCACTAAGAGGTTCTTTAGTTCTTCTTCAATTTCTGCCATAAGGGTGGTATCATCTGCATATCTGAGGTTATTGATATTTCTCCTGGCAATCTTGATTCCAGCTTGTGCTTCCTCCAGCCCAGCATTTCTCATGATATACTCTGCATATAAGTTAAATAAGCAGGGTGACAATATACAGCCTTGATGTACTCCTTTTCCGATTTGGAAGCAGTCTGTTGTTCCAAGTCCAGTCCTGAGCTGCATAAAAACTTCTCAAGAGGCAGGTCAGGTAGTCTGGTATTCCCATATCTTTAAGAATTTTCCACAGTTTATTGTGATCCACACAGTCAAAGGCTTTGTCATAGTCAATAAAGCAGAAATAGATGTTTTTCTGGAACTCTCTTGCTTTTTCGATGATCCAGCAGCAGATGTTGGCAATTTGATCTCTGGTTCCTCTGCCTTTTCTAAAACCAGCTTGAACATCTGGAAGTTCACGGTTCACGTGTTGCTGATGCTTGGCTTGGAGAATTTTGAGCATTTCTTTACTAGCATGTGAGATGAGTGCAATTATGCAATAGTTTGAGCATTCTTTGGCATTGCCTTTCTTAGGGATTGGAGTGAAAACTGACCTTTTCCAGCTCTGTGAGCACTATTGAATTTTCCAAATTTTCTGGCATATTGAGTGCAGCACTTTCACAGCATCGTCTTTTAGGATTTGAAATGGCTCAGCTGGAATTCCATCACCTCCTCTAGTTTTGTTGGTAGTGATGCTGCCTATGGCCCAGTTGAATTCACATTCCAGGATATCTGGCTCTAGGTGAGTGTGAGTGATCACACTATCATGATTATCTGGGTTGTGAAGATCTTTTTTGTACATTTATGTGTTCTTGCCACCTTGTCTTAATATCTTCTGTTTCTTCTTTGGCAAGATATCTATTTAGATCCTCTGTCCATTAAAAAAATTATTTTTGATGTTAAGCTGCATGGGCTGTTTGTATATTTTGGAGACTAGACCCTTTTTGTCACATCACTTGCAAATATTTTCTCTGATTCTGTGGGTTGTATTTTCATTTTTTATGGTTTTCTTTGCTGTACAAAAGCTTATACATTTCATTAGGTTCCACTTGTTTATTTTTGTTTTTATTTTCAGTGCTTTAGCATGGGGATGGAAAAAAATCTTCATGTGATTTATGTAAAAGAGTTATTTACTTATGCTTCTGTCTAAGAGTTTTATAGTAAGTGGTCTTACACTTAGATCTTTAATCCATTTTGAGTTTATTTTTTGCGTGATGTTTGAGAGTGTTTTAATTTCATTCTTTTACATGTATCTAATCTGGTTTCCCCAGCATCACTTATTGAAGTGACTGTTTTCTCCACTGCATATTCTTGCCTTCTTTGTCACAGATTAATTGACCATAACTGCATGGGTTTGTTTCTGGGCTTTCTATCTTGTTCAGTTGAACTACAGCTATGTCTTTGTGCCAATACCACACTGTTTTCATGACTGTAGTTTTATAGTATAATCTGAAGCCAGGGAGCCTGATTCCTCCAGTTTTGCTTTTCTTTCTTAGGACTGTTTTGGCTATTCAAGGTCTTATGTGCTTCCACACAAATTTTAAGATTTTTCTTCTAGATCTCCCTAAAATGTCATTGATATTTTAATAAAGTCTGCATTGCATCTGTAGATTATCTTGGTAAGTATAGTCATTTTGACAATATTGATTTTTCCAATCCAAGAACACCTTGCCACCTTTTGTGTCATCTTAGGTTTCTTTCATCAACATCTTATAGTTTTCAGAGTAGATATTTTGCTTTCTTAGGTATTTTTAGTCCTAGATATTTTATTCTTTTTGATGCACTGACAAATGGAACTGTTTCCATTGTTTGTCTTCCTGATCTTTCATTGTTAATATATAGGAAAGCAAGAGATTTCTCTGTATTAATTTTGTATCTGCCAGTCTACCAAATTCACTGATGAGCTCTAGTAGTTTTCTGGTAGCATCTTTAGGATCTTCTATGTATAGAATTGTGTCATCTAAAAACTGTGACAGTTTTATTTCTTTTTTTCTAATTTGGGTTGCTTATATTTCTTTTTATTCTATGGTTTCCATGGGTAGGACTTCCAAAGCTATGTTAACTAAAAAGTGGTGAGAAAGGATATCCTTGTCTTACTGTTGATCTTAGAAGATTTTCACCATTGATTATGAAGTTAGCTGTGGGTTTGTCATATGTGGTCCTTATTATGTTGAGGTGTGTTCTTTCCATGCCCACATTCCAGATATTTTTTACCATAAAGGGTGCTTAATTTTATTAAGAACTTTTTCTATATCTAATGAGATGATCATATTGGTTTTATTCTTTAATTTGTTGATGTGACGTATCACATAGATTGATTTGTGAATACTGAAAATCCTTGCATCCCTGGTATAAATCCTACTTGATCATGGCATATAATCCCTTTAGTGTATTATTGAATTCATTTTGTTAGTATTTTGTTGAGGATTTTTGCAACTATGTTCATCAGTGATATTTACCTGTAATTTTCTTTTTTTGGTGCTATTTTTATCTGGTTTTGGCACCAAGGTCATGGTGCCCTCATAGAATGAATTTGGAAGTGTTCCTCTGCAAGTTTTTGAAATAGTTTCAGAAACATAGGTGTGAACTCTTTAAACATCTTATAGAATTCTCCTGTGAGGCCATCTGGTCCTGGACTTTTATATTGTTGGAAGTTTTAAAGTCAGAATTTCAATTTCAGTTCTTGTGATTCATCTGTTAATATTTTCTATTTCTTCCTGGTTCACTTTTGGGAGATTTTGCCTTTCTAAGAATTTATCCATTTCTTCAAGATTGTCCATTTGACTGGCATATAGTTGCTTGAAGTAGTCTTTTGTAATCCTTTGTATTTCTGTGTTGTCAGGTGTAACTTTTCCCAATTTTATTGCTTTGAGTCCTCTCCCTTTTTTTCTTGATGAGTCTGGCTAAAGATTTATCAGTTTAGACCTTCTAATTAACTTTTAAGGAATAATAAAATCATCTGAGTCATCTGGTTCTAAACACTTTGGTATTAAGTAGAAGTTATGTAAATAGTAAAATAATAACTTCATTTTTAAAGATCTGATTGAAGATATCAGGTCTACCCTTATTTTCAAACCTAGCCTACAGGGGAAGCCTCTTTCTAATGTTTTATCTGCTATTTAATACCAGTTCAGTTCAGTTCAGTCGTTCAGTCATGTCTGACTCTTTTTGACTCCATGGACCGCAGCATACCAGGCCATCACCAACTCCTGGAGCTTGCTCAAACTCATGTCCATTTTACTATTTATTTATATTATAAATAAATGTTATGTTTATTTCTATTCTATTTATTTATATTTGTAAATAAACTAGAAGTGTTATTGAAATATATCTTAGTTTAAAGAATACAGCATAATGATTTGATAGATGTGTATATTGCAAAATGATTATCACAATAAGTTTATTTACCATCCATCACCTCATGTAGTTACAATCTTTTTCTTGTGATGAAAGTTTTTAAGATTTACTCTGAGTAATTTTCAAACATATAATATAGTATTGTTAACTCTAGTCACATGCTGTCCATCATGTCCCAGAACTTTCTAACAATCAAGTTTGCACATTTAACCACATTCCTCTATTTCCCCCCACCCCTTCTGCCTCTCTGGTAATTACCAATCTGTTTTTGTCTCCATGAATTTGATTGTTTAGATTCCACATAGAAGTGAGATCATATAATGATTATATTTTTTGTATGACATCTTACTTATTATGGTTTAGTCGTTAAGTCATGTCTGACTCTTGCAGCCCCATGAACTATAGCCCGCTAGGCTCCTCTGTCCATGGGATTCTCCAGCCAAGAATACTTGAGTGGGTTGCCATTTCCTTCTCCACTCACTTAGTATAATGACATCAAAATCCATCCATGTTGTTAAAAATGTAAGGATCTCATTATTTTTTTAAAGGGTAAAAAATATTGTTGTATATCTCATAACTTCTTTGTATATTTATCTATAAGTGAACATTTAAGTTGTTTCCATGTATCTACTACTGTAAATACTGCTTCAGTGAACATGGGAGTGCAGCTTTCTCATCAAGAGAGTGAATTTTTTCTTTTGACTATCTACCCAGAAGTGGAGTTCCTGGATCATATGATAGTTCCATTTTTAAGTTTTTGAGGAAATTCCATACTGTTTTTCATAGTAGCTGCACCAATTTATATTTCTTCTGACAGTTCACCACAGTTCTCTTTTCTCCACATTCCCACCCACATTTGCTTATCTCTTGTCTTTTTGATGACAGCTATTCTAAAAAGGATGAGGTGATATATCATTGTGGTTTGATTTGCATTTACCTAATGATTATTTATGCTGAGCACCTTTTCTTATTGGCCATTTGTATACCTTCTTTGGAAAAAATGTCTATTCAATTCTTCTGCCCAGTTTTAAATTGGATTTCTTCTTTTTTTTGCTATTGAGTTCTATGAGTTCTTCATATATTTTGGATATTAACCCTTATCAGATGTGTTATTTGTGAATATTTTCTCCCATTCCATAGGATATTAAACCTTATCAATGTATGATTTGTGAATGTTTCCTTCCATTCCATAGGTTGCCTTTTCATTTTGCTGATGATTTCTAATGCCAGATTTTAAAATTACATGCTTATAATGCTATTTCTGTATTTTTGATTTTAGACTGTTTCTATTGATTACTTGTTTTGGAGGTTGAGGCATTTTCTCTGCAATGCAATCATTTCCATTTCACTGGGCAAATTCCTTCTAGTATAGTTAAATTTGTTAATTTTGTTAATCAATATTTATTATGTTATTATTTACTGCTGGAGCAATAAACCTATGGTGCTTTATTTCTTGTCTTTTTCATGGACAATAATGTTCATCAAAGTGTTAAGTGTAAATATGTATGATTTTTGTTCCTTCAAGATTTATTGAGATATAAGTGACATGTAACATACATGTTATAGTATTTCCTTGCCTCATTTCTGACTTTAACTGCAGCTGTGGTAGATGGTTCCTTTGCACACTGGAGGTATAGGGAATATCCAACTTATGTCCCACTTCCAGCAATCCTTAGCCACTGGAAAACAAGAATTCGTAAAAATGCTACTAGTCTCTCAAGTTTCAATGGGGAAATCTGGAAACATATTCCACATGATTCCTCAGAAATTCCTGTGTGGAATTGCACTGCAATTATCCACAATAAGAACCCACTCAGTAACACTCTTTTTTATTGTGTTTTTTTTTCCTTCTCCTTCCTGCCTGATTCTTTATTGTGTCACTTCTGCCTAAGCTTGTAAATAAACTCTTTGTGCTCAAATACTGGCTGCAGCTTCTGCTTTTGAGGGAGCTAGTTCAAAACAGGGAAAGTTGAAGGATAACTCTAGCATGCATGACTGGGTTAGTAGGGAGGCCAGGACCTACCTAGGAAATAATGAAGGTATTTCAGAGGCAGCTGAATTTGGTTCAGAATGCATTGCATTTGAGGTGGGTTGTAATATTCAGCTGAAAGGGTATGGTGGGGAGAAGTAGGGGCTTTGTAGGTCATCTGCATAAAGGTCAAAGAAGAGAGAAAAAATCAAGCAAGTGAAGAGGTGGTTCAAGGAAAGAATGAAAAACAAGAGAGGAGCACAGAACCTTTAGAAATGAGCAGAGGCAAAAATTTCACTGTATTTACTGTAATTTTGCTAGTCTTTCAGAGTGGCAGATAGTAAATATTTGTAAGTACTCATTTATCTGTAATATATCCCAAATATCTGTAAAACTCAGTAAATATCTGTCCAAAGACTGAACTGGAGATGGAAACTGAGATGGAGTAGACAGAGGCAGGAGAACTAGGAAAACCAGTGATATATGGAGGAGAGAGTGTAGAAACGAGACAATGGCAAATGTCACTTTAGACTCATCTGGATCTTGGGTCATCTGGGTGATTTTGTTGTCCTCAGTGAGAGAAACAAGAAGGACAGGTGCAAAGAGCAGTTGTTAAGAGGCTGTGGAATCAACGTGCCTTGGGGAAGTTAGAGATGGAGAGTTTGATTTTTTAAATTATGATTTTAAAAACTAATATAAGGTGGTTGAAATTTAGAAAATAAAGAAGACTATAAAGTAGGAAATAATAATAATATTCTATAACCTAATACAACCTAATAATAATTACTCAAAATCCATTCTTTTATCATTCCTTCCATAGTAAACACTGTTAACAGGCTGGAAATATTAAGTTAAATCATGTGAAAGATTTTGAAGGTCAAAAACAGTTGAAAAGCAATTATCCTCCAATTAAAATAAATAATTTAAAAAATTTGAAAAATAAGTTGAATATTGATACTTCCATAAGGTTCAAAGTATACATTTTTTTTGCAGATAGATGACTACTCTTTTAAGAGGATAAAGAATGAAAATAAGGAGCAGCTCATGGGGTTTGTAGAATTTAGGTAAAGGTTTAAAGTTATAATTTAATGATTTTTAGAAGACAGAAGCATCTTAAGATAAGTTTGTAAACTAAGAGGTGAATGGAAGGTAAGTTAACAACTAATGAGAGTTACTGAGCTTGGAAATGTGAATATTGTCTTCCATTCACTGAGCTGGTAGGTGCTTTGCTCAAGAAATATTGGACAATTGACAACTGTTGAATGGGAATTGTAGAATGGCAGTTACTGGAAAAGGCAATCAGTTTAGAGCCCAAACAGAAAATCTGACTATCTTTCATTTATATTCAAGATCATTTTTCCTCACTGAAATTTCCTAATCAATATGTATTTGGAGAAAGTCCAATCTGCCCCAGAATAACTGTATTTTTTTTTAAAGGCAGATCTTTCTTTACTCTGGAGCAGTGGTGTGGGTAGTAGACTGCAGGCCAGTTCTAGTCCCTTCCCATGTTCTAGTCCCTGTCCTACTCGCCTTACTCACTTTACCAAGTGAAGTTGCTTAGTCTGTCTGACTCTTTGCGACCCCAGGGACTGTAGCCCATCAGGCTCCTCCATCCATGGAATTTTCCAGGCAAAAGTACTGGAGTGGGTTGCCATTTCCTTCTCCAGGGGATCTTCCTGACTCAGGGATTGAACCTGGGTCTCCTGCATTACAGGCAGATGCTTTACCGTCTGAGCCACTTTACTCACTTTAGGTAAACTATTTAACCTAGTACTTCCTATTCATGCTTGGATTAAATCAAGGATTTTTAAATACAGAGCCCATGGACTTTAAGCAAATTCATGAGTGAGAATCATAATATACATAAATTAAAAAAAAAGAATCCTTAAAGTTCTATGCAAGATCTTAAATGCAGTTTGGAGGCAAAAGAGTCCATAGCTTTCCATGGATTTTCAAAGGCTCTGTGATCCCAAAGAGGTTAGGAAACTCTGACTTGAATGATCTCTACAAGTCCTTTCTTGGTCAGATTTTTTTTTTTTTCTAATTGTTGAGTTTTAGCAGGTTCTTCTCATAACGTATGCATTTGGATTCTTTGAAGATTGCAACAATTACTTTAAGAGTTGACTTTATAAACCACGGAAACAGGTGTGAACCACTCTGGGGTGACTCATAGCTTAACCTTCCTTTTTTGTTCTGTCCTGTGTCCACATGGATGAGTCACTTAGCTAGAGCATTCAGAAGCTCGGCCTAGGGAGCTGACTTTGAGATGGTGTCTATTTTTTTGGTATTAGATGCCCTTTTCTGATCTGTAAAGAGGTAGTTTTGGAAGTGAGATGCAAAGAGAATTTTAGTAACGGCTAAACATCAAATAGTCAAAGAGAATCACCGACAAATATAAAAACTAACCAAATAAAAATAAAAATGAATAAACAGACAAAAATAGTAGCTGCCTTATATCTTAGCTTCTCATTCTATTTGTTGTTGCTGTTTTGTTTCTTTTGTCTCTTTACTAGCATTCTAGTCATTCTTCTTCTAGTTTGTACACCCACAGGATACATAGATGTGACATAAATGTTAGGTGACTTGGTATAAAGAGATACTCAGAATTTGGACTTCGTAGTTCATGAATCCGAATTTGCTGGCATATTAAGTGCAGCACTTTCACAACATCATCTTTTAGGATTTGAAACTGCTCAACTGGAATTTCATCACCACCACTAGTTTTGCTTTCTAACGCCCACTTGACTTCACATTCCAGGCTGTCTGGCTCTAGATGAGTGATCACGCCATAGTCGTTATCTGGTTCATGAAGATCTTTTTTGTATAGTTCTTCTATGTATTGTTGCCACCTCTTCTTAATATCTTCTGCTAATGTTAGGTCCATACTGCTTCTGTCTTTTATTTTGCCCATCTTTGCATGAAATATTCCCTTGATATCTCTTATTTTCTTGAAGAGATATCTAGTCCTTCCCATTCTATTGTTTTCCTCTATTTCTTTGCATTGATCACTGAGGAAGCATTTCTTATCTCTCCTTGTTCTTCTTTGATACTCAGCATTCAAATGGGTATATCTTTCCTTTTCTTCTGTGTCTTTTCTTCTCTTTTATTCTCAGCTATTTATAAGGTGTCTGAAGACAACCATTTTGCCTTTTTGTATTTCTTTTTCTTGGGGATGGTCTTGATCACTGCCTCCTGTACAATGTCACAAACCTCCATCCATAGTTCTTCAGACACTCTATCAGATCTAATCCCTTGAATCTATTTGTCACTTCTACTCTATAATCATAAGGGATTTTATTAAGGTCATATCTGAATGGTCTAGTGGTTGTTCCTACTTTCTTCAATTTAAGAAATTGAATTTTCTGAATTTTGCAAGAAGGAGTTCATGATCTGAGCCACAGTCAGCTCCTGCTCTTGTTTTTTTGCTGACTGTATAGAGCTTCTCCAACTTTGGCTGCAGAGGGTATAATCAATCTAATTTTGGTATTGACTATCTGGTGATGTCCATGTGTAGAGTCATCTCTTGTGTCATTGGAAGAGGGTTTTTCCTATAATCAGTGCATTCTCTTGGCAAAATGCTGTTAGCCTTTGTCTTGCTTCATTTTGTACTCCAAGGCCAAATTTGCCTGTTATTCCAGGTATCTCTTGACTTCCTACTTTTGCATTCTGGTCCCCTATAATGAAAAGGACATCGCTTTTGGGTGTTAGTTCTAGAAGGTCTTGTAGGTCTTCATAGAACCACTCACCTTCAGCTTCTTCAGCATTAACTGGTTAGGGCAGAGACTTGGATTACTGTGATATTGAATTGTTTGCCTTGGCACAGAGATCATTCTGTAATTTTTGAGATTGTATCCACACACTGCCTTTCGGACTCTTGTTACTATGAAGACTACTCCATTTCTTCTAAGGGATTCTTGCCCATAGTAGTAGATATAATGGTCATCTGAGTTAAATTCACCCATTCCAGTCCATTTTAGTTCACTGATTCCGAAAATGTTGATGTTTGCTCTTGCCATCTTCTGTTTGACCACTTCCAGTTTGCCTTGATTCATGGACCAACAGTCCAGATTTTTATACAATATTGTTGGTACAGCATTTAACTTTACTTCCATCACCAGTCCCATCCACAACTGGGAGTTGTTTTTGTTTTGACTCTGTCTCTTTATTCTTTTTTTCCCTTTTTAAAATTAATTAATTAATTAATTGTATTTATATTTTTGTTTACATTATCATGTTGGCTTTGCTATACATTGACATGAATTTGCCATGGATATACATGTGTTCCCCTTCCAGAACGCCCCTCCTACCTCTCTCCTGATTCCATTTCTCTGGGTCATCCTAGTGCACCAGCCCCGAGCATCAAACATGGGCTGGTGATTGATTTCATATATGATAATTTATATGTCTCAGTGCCGTTCTCCCATATTGTCCCACCCTTGCCCTTTCCCATAGAGTCCAAAAGACTGATCTATACATCTGCATCTCTTTTGCTGTCTCGCATACAGGGTTCTCGTTACATCTTTCTAAATTCCATATATATGTGTTAGTAGACTGTATTGTTGTTTTTCCTTCTGGCTTACTTCACTCTGGATAAGAGGCTCCAGTTTTGTCCACCTCAGTAGAACTGATTCAAATGTATTCTTTTTAATGGCTGAGTAATATTCCGTTGTGTATATGTACCACAGCTTTCTTATCCATTCATCAGTTGATGGACATCTAGGTTGCTTCCATGTCTTGGCTATTGTAAACAATGCAGCGATGAACATTGGGGTACACGTGTCTCTTTCAATTCTGGTTTCCTCAATGTGTATGCCCAGCAGTGGGATTGCTGGGTCATATGGCAGTTCTATTTTCAATTTTTAAAGGAATCTCCACACTGTTCTCCATAGTGGCTGTACTAGTTTGCATTCCCACCAACAATGTAAGAGGGTTCCCTTTTCTCCACATCCTCTCCAGCATTTATTGCTTGTAGACTTTTGGATGGCAGCCATTCTGACTGGTGTAAAGTGGTACCTCATTGTGGTTTTGATTTGCATTTCTCTGATAATGAGTGATGTTGAACATCTTTTCATGTGTTTGTTAGCCATTTTTATGTCTTCTTCTTTGGAGAAATGTCTGTTTAGTTCTTTGGCCCACTTTTTGATAGCATCGTTTATTTTTCTGGAATTGAGCTGCAGGAGTTGCTTGTATATTTTTTAGATTAATTGTTTGTCTGTTGCTTAGTTTGCTATTATTCTTTCTGGAGTTATTTCTCCACTGTTCTCCAGTAGCATATTGGTACCTACCGACCTGGGGAATTCATCTCTCAGTGTCTTATCTTTTTGCCTTTTCATAGTGTTTATGGGATTCTCAAGGTAAGAATACTGAAGTGGTTTGCCATTTCCTTCTCCAGTGGACCAGATTTTGTCAGAACTTTCCACCATGACCCATCCATCATGAGAGGCCCTACATGGTATGGCTCATAGTTTCATTGAGTTAGGCCAGGCTGTGTTCCATGTGATCAGTTTGATTAGTTTTCAGTGATTGTGGCTTTTATTCTGTCTGCCTTCTGAAGGATAAGGATAAGAGGCTTATGGAAGCTTCCTCATGTGAGAGACTGACTGAGGGGGAGAATGGGTCTTGTTCTGATGGGCAAGGCCATGCTCAGTAAATCTTTAATCTAGTTTTCTGCTGATGGGCTCACCCCAAGGTATTAAAAATATTTTTCTACTGACTTTCAGAAACTTTATGGATATACTTTCACATTTATGTCTATGATCTACATAATATCTGATGATGTAAATCTTCCAACTTTGTTCTTCAGAATTTCTTTGAAGAAATTTTGCATGATTTTGCATTTCCATCTCCGTTTTAGAATCAGCATGTCAGTTTCCACAAAAAAGGCTGCTGAGATTTATCCTTATTGGAATTGTACTGATTATATATCATTCAGCAAGAATTTATATCTTATAATATTGAGTCTTCCAATTTATGAACAAGGTCTATTCCTTCCATTATGTGGGCATTTACTTTCTCTCAGTAATATTTTGTAGTTAGTTTAGACTTTGCATTATATAGCTATGATTTATTACTATTTAACATAGATTTTATATTTATATGAATTATGCTTGCTTGTTTGCATGCTAAGTCCCTTCAGTCATGTATTACTCTGTGTGATGCTATGGACTGTAGCTTGTCAGACTCCTCTGCCCATTTGATTCTCCAGGCAAGACAACTGAAATGGGTTGTCTTACCTTTCTCCAGGGGATTGTCTCTACTCATGGATTAAACCTGGGTTTCTTGCTTTGCCAGCAGATTCTTTACCATCTAAGCCTATAAATTCATATTTTTCCCACTTCCCAGAACACTTATTACTTCCATATTTTATATTATGATTTTTTTATTATGCTGGACTTACTGCAATGTATTTTACATGTGGTTATCCTTTTATGTGTATAGTTTTATGAGTTTGAGAAACAAATACAGTCATTTAACCAACCACCATCAAGATATAGAATGTTTCCATAACCACATATAATCCAAATATTTTCTTGTGCTTGCTTATAATCAATATTCTTACTCCAACTCATCGCAACCACTGATATGATTTTTGCTTTGAATGGATTTTGTTTGTCAGGGGGTCTCTGAATAAAATTAAACAGTTATGCAAGTTACATATTATAGTTTGTGTATGCCCTTTTTCATATAGCATAATGCTTTTGAGACTCACACATGTTGTTATATGCATCATATCTATAGTTAATTACTTTTTAACCACTAAGGAGTATTCCATTATGTGAAGCTACTACAACTTGCTTATCCATTCAATGTTTGATGGACACTGTTTAAAATTTTGGATGATTATGAATAAAGCTGCTATAAACATTCTGTAGAGGTATAGAAATATGTCTTAATTTCTCTTGTATAATGCATATCTGATAAAGATCTTGTGCTCAGAATAAAGCTGTCTTTTCAGTAAATAATAGGAAAACAGTTCAATTTTAAAATGGGAAAACATTTTGAACATACATTTCAAAGAAAATACATATGATACTAATTATTATTAGAAAAATGTGAATTAAAATCACAATGAGACACTGTTTTACAGTAATTTAATGGCTAAAATTAAAAAATTAAAATTACAAAAGCAATTTCTTATGAGAGAGGTTCAGAAAATGGAGCTCTCAAACATTACTGGGAAATGCAAAATGGTGCAACCAGTTCGCTTTTATCTATTTTAATGAACTGACATCACAAGATATTATTGTTTTATAGTTTGTTAATGTAAATACAATTTTACTTATGCACATATCTATACTTTCTATTTCTCCTCCTTTCTTCTCATTTTTTTTTCCTGCTTTCCTTCAAGGGATTATTTTCCTTCTACTTAAACAACTCTCTATAGTGCTTCTCTTAGTACAAGGCTTCTGGTGATAAATTCTGTTTTTGGTTGTCTGGAAATGTATTTATTTTGCATTTCCTTCATTGGAAGAACTGATGCTGAAGTTGAAGCTCCAATGCTTTGGCCACCTGATGCAAAGAATTGACTCATTCAAAAAAGACTCTGGTACTGGGAAAAATTGAAGGCAGGCAAAGGGGATGACAAAAGATGAGAGGGTTGGATGCTATCACCAACTTGATGGACATGAGTTTGAGCAAGCTCTGGGAGTTGGTGATGGATAGGGAAGCCTGAAGTGCTGCAGTCCATGGGGTTGCAAAGAATCAGACATGACTGAGTGACTGAACTGAATTGAACTGAAAGATTTCCCTCTTATAGAATATAACAATGACCAAGCCTCTTTTCCTGCCATAGTGTTACAGAAATTAATATTTCATTATTATGTTCTGGGGTCCACACAGGGCCCTTAACAGACATGGGTTAAATGTGAGTAGGCTGCTTTCATGAACACATATGGACCATGAGAGAGGATGGAAACTCTTTGACTGTATGATATAGGTGTTGACAACCTCTGTCCAGTTTATTGATACTTCGGAGTTCCAACCTTAATTGTGTAAGCTAGCTCTGATGAATCAGTGTATCTTGTTCTAAATTATTTTTATTAGAAAAAAATGAAAACGTGCTTTAGAAACAGGGGGAGAGAAAATTCATCAAACCTAGTTTGCCTTGCTTAGTAAAGCATGCATTTTTAATGGTGATGAATCAAAGTATCCTATGTACAAAATTGGGGACCACTTACTCTGATGCTTATTATCTTATACCTCCCTAAAAGTTTGGTCATTTAAGAGGTGAAATTAAATTTCTAGAACTGAAAAGGCTCTGATTTCCTTGTCTTGTCATTTGGGTATGCTTACTGGAGTGGCAATGAAAGATGAAATAATAGGATATTGGATGTTAATTTTAACTGACTTTGGCCAACATCATACACTCATCTCCACTTCAGTGTCCATTCTTTCTTTTGGCACATTTATGAGTTACCAGTCTTTCTTTAGTAGTGTTTCTTTTATTAGATGGGATTCAGAACTCAATATCAGTCCAGAAACCCTCTTTGGGAAAGAACAAATGAAATCTTAGCCAAGTGTGTATACTCTTGGTATTGCTTCCTAGATCCAAACTGCTTTTTGCATTTGAACGTTATTATTGCAAAGAAGTTATTATTTTTCTTTCTTTAACTGTCTTCTCTTTTTTCTGTTCATTTTTGTTGTAAGTTGAAATTCTTGCTATCAGCTGCTTCGAAGAATATGCATCTGATGCTTGGGCCAGCCAGATCCATTTACGGCGAATTGAGTCATATCAATGTTTTAAATACTTTGTAATATTTTTTGTAGTTTCTCAGAGTTCAGAATCAGTGCAAAAAGGCATACTGGAGGGTGCATGCTTATATAGCAGAGGGGCATTTTGTTTTTAAGTAGCTTTCATAGAAGTTCAAAAAATTACTTACTTTGAACAGAACACTGCATTAGAATATAAATTACTCATCTAGAAACATATTAAATCTATACTACCAATTAGGAAAGCTTTTCAACAAAAAGTAAGATATATTTTATAATTTTTATAGTCACAGATATCAGAGAAAAATATATAGGTATTTATATATATATATGTGCATATGTATCATATTGGTGAAAGATTTCAAATAATTTAGAGACTGCTTTTAATAGTCATTACTACTCATATTTGATCGTGGTGAATCTCAGGCCCAGCCTCTTATCCAGTGCTTCTGTAAATGGAAGTTGCCAAGTATACCTTTGGGATTAACTCAGTTTTTTCTAGGCTGCATGGATTTGTCTTCTATTCCTGAAGAGAATTTCTTCACCCAGTTCAACTTGAGCAATTAAAGTACTCTAAACAGACTCAGGGATATCTCAAAAAAACAAAAGACATAAAACAATTAAAGGGGGAGGATATTGGGTATGTATGTGTTAGGAGGATAACTATATCACGTGAATGTCTAAAGTAAGCTATGCATGTTTAGTCACTCAGTGATGTCTGATCTTTGCAACTCCATGGAATGTAGCTTGCCAAGCTCCTTTGTCTATAGGACTATTTTTTTTTTTCAAGCAAGAATACTGAAGTGGGTTGTTATTTCCTCTTCCACGGGATCTTGCCAACCCAGAGATCCAACCCACGTCCACTGCATGCAGGCAAATTCTTTACCACTGAGCCACCGGGGAAACCCAAAGTAAGCTAAGCAAAGTTTTGGAAAAAAGTACAGAGGACAAACTGAAGTGAATGATTCCTTAAAGGCATTCTTATTGTTACAGATTTTTGGAGTCAGAGAAACCTGGATTGGATATCAGCTTTCATTTGTACAATGTTCATGATTCTAGACAAATTGTTTCACTTCTTTGAGTGTGAAAGCCTTGGTTTCTATATCAGGAAACCATTGGTCATAATAGTGACATGAATAAGATGAGGGTGAAAAAGACTGGAGAAACTAAAGAAGTAAAGTAAATCTAGACAAAAGATAGAGGGAAGAGGTTAGAAAAAAACAATTGGAAGATGTAAGAAGTGAGGTAGAAAAAAGGTTGTGACAATTAGGGATACTAATACAAAAAGCACTATAGCTGGCATGGAAGAGATAATAAATTAATATTGCTGTTACTGTTATTTCAATTATGTTTCCATATGCAGTCATAAATTAGAACACAGAATTTGATCTTACATATGATTCCAACTATGAGATATTTTTCAGCAAACTATTTAACTGTTCTCAAATTATTCTGCAAGATCAGAATCATTTCAATGTTGAGGAGAGATTTCTTAGACTTCTTATCTTAAAAACACCCAAGGTAAACACTTAAATAAATAGCAATACTTATAGCAGTGTCATGGAAAATCAAAGCCAAGGATCTTTTTTTATCTTTATGTGTTTAAAAAAATGTTTTCTGAATTTTTTGACATGATGAGAATCTTCTAGAGATTGTTTTATACTCTGATTTCAAAATAATTTTTTTTTAAGTAGAAGATATTTTCCCTGTTAAGATTTCTGTGCCATTGGGTATGGTAAAATTAAGCTAAAAAAAAAGCGAGTAAACAATTAGGAGGGAATTCAGCTTGTGTTTAAGGGAGAAAAATCAGTCTATTACTGAGAAAAGGACATTTATTGAAGAAGAAAACAATTAATAAAGTGACTGAAGTGCCCTAGGGAAATATTAGCTTATAATGACTTCTTGTGCAGCCAGCCAAAACGGGCAATTGATGCAGTGACGGACTTTACAGGAACCATTAAAAGGCCCAGATGGCTCAAGTTTACATGTTTACAGAGTAGTTGGGAAAGGTAGTTAATTCTGTGAGTGCCACTCAGTTAACTAGAAGAATTTTAGTTCTGAGGACAAGAACAAAGTTGAAAAGGGGTGGGACAGGAAGGAAAAGATGAGGAGGAAGAAGAACAGTGAAAAATCTTGGAGAGAGACATTTTCAGTAAAATTTGTTTCCATCAGTATATCGGCAAGTAATAGCGCCATCAAATGGAGCCGAGGAGTTTAATGAAAAGGCAATTTACAAATTTATAGGAGGCTGAGGAAAACTGATGGACTAGTGAAGCATATGGGGCTATTAGCATCAGATCACTGTGGAAAGTGACTCCAGCCATGAAATTAGAAGACACTTGCTCCTTGGAAAGGAAGGTATGAGAAACCTAGACAGTGTATTACGAGACATCAATTTGTTGACAAAGGTCTGTACAGTCAAACCTGTGGTTTTTCCAGTAGTCATGTACAGATGTGCGAGTCAGACCTGCCTGAATCTAAAGAAGACTGAGTGCCAAAGAATTGATGCCTGTGAATTGTGGTGCTGAAGAAGACTTTTGAGAATCCTTTGGACAGTAAAGAGATAAAACCAGTCATTCCTAAAGGAAATCAACACTGAATATTCATTGGAAGGACTGACGCTGAAGCTGACGCTCCAATCCTTTTGTCACCTGATGCGAGGGGCTGACTCATTGGAAAACTCCCTAATGCTGGGTACTGTTGAAAGCATAGCTCTAGCTGTGGCTGTCCTTGGGAGAGAGGTCCCCAACTGAATGTGCAGCCTATGAGAGAGGAATGTAGCCACTGGCAACCAAAGTTTGAAGTAAGGCTGCTGCTGGTGCTAGGTCGCTTCAGTCTTGTCCAACTCTCTGTGACCCCATAGATGGCAGCCCACCAGGCTCCGGCATCCCTGGGATTCTCCAGACAAGAACACTGGAGTGGGTTGCCATTCCCTTCTCCAATGCATGAGAGTGAAAAGTGAAAGTGAAGTTGCTCAGTCGTGTGCAACTCTTCGTGACCCCCAGGGACTGCAGCCTACCAGGCTCCTCCGTCCATGGATTTTCCAGGCAAGAGTGCTAGAGTGGGTTGTCATTGCCTTCTGTGCTGAAATGAGGGAGCTGGTGGAAAACACCCTGTTTTCACTCTGTCCTCTCTCCCCTTTTCTCCCTGCCTGCTTCCTCTCTCCAGGTATCTCCTGCTTATTTAGTCCTCTGCTTTGGCCAAACCCATTGTAAATCAGCTGGCAAAGGTTTCAGTTGCAGTTTATAGAGTTCAGGTTTAGGAACTCAGAGCAGAATGGAAAAGGGTCTGGAGTGGCAAAAGGAGAATGTCCAGGTGATAATCACCTCGAGAAACACTAACTTGTGTTAACAACAATTTCTCTGACAGTCAAAATAATTTTGAATTTATGATCTTTCAGAAATTAGTGAGAATTCACATATTTTGAAATATGAGAATAATTTTCTATGTAACTGAAAGCATGAATAAAATTTTATTGGGGTAGGATGTTGTCACAACTTTCGTAATATAAAGATATGAAAGCACTTTGAAGATTTTTACATGCAAATAATGGGTTTGGTAGTTTAAATAACTATTGTCCACTTTTTTTTAAAAAAGCAAACATGCTCCCAAAAGGCTATTAATCCTTCTTCACTTGTCCAGAGATGAAGATAATTCACCTTGCTTTAAAAAAATACTCTTTGAATGCACTTTTTACTATGCAGTTGGCTTCCCCAAACCCAGTCTGACTGGCAGGGATTTTCCGTGGTCACATGTTTGTCTCTGGTATGTCCATTATGGACATGACAACAGTCATTACGTAAACAAACCATGAAGGGTCTGATTTCTCACTTGATCTTGTATATTATTTCTTTTCCTTTGTGTCGGCTCTTCTGCACCTGTGTTTGAGTTAACTCTTGGCTCTGAGGACATTTGAGGGATGATTAGAATATTTAAAAAGCAGTGAGTAAATGGATCTCATAATTAGTTGATTGCCTGTGTAGCCAGACAGAAGAGCTTGTTGTATTGTTACAGGAGCTCAAAAGAAGCACCTCTTTTGAGAGCCTAATAAACTTCCACCTTTTCAGGTCTGACCTGGTCATTTGGCTTTAGAGACCACGGGGTCAGGCGCAGGACAAAAAGCTTCCTCTAGAACCTTTGTTGGACGTATTTTGTTTTGAAAGGGCAAGTATTAAGCTAGAGGATTTAGTCACTGAATGAAGACTTGGGAATGGATTGGGCAGGATTGAGGGGGTGGCATTTTATTTTGTCTGTGGTGATTGAACCTCATGCTCCCTCCAGCCAGAATAACAAGGAGGAGGAGGGATGAGAAGAGGTGGGGTGCAGAGCGAAGGACAGAGAGACAGCCAGAAATACTAAAATAGATGAAGTCAATGAAATCAACATTTCTGTTTAGTCCTTCATTGTTTTCCAACCCAGGAATCAAACTCTGGTCTCCTGCATTGCAGGAAGATTCTTTACCAACTCAGCTATGAGGGAAACTCAGTATTCTTACCTGAATCCCATGGACAGATGAACCTGGAAGGCTACAGTCCACGGGGTTGCAAGAGTCAGACGCGACTTAGCGACAAACAACAGACTCATACTTTCTCATAGCTGTCTCTCTTTTTTTGCGGTGCTTTTGTTGCCTCCTGAGTTTCCTCTATAATAGTACCATAACATGCACTGTGACTGTTTAATTTCCTTCTGGACCAGCACTTCCAATAGTTCTTTTTGTACTTGCACTGAAATTACTGAGTAGTAAAAATATGGCTAGTGTGACTGAGGGGCTGCAATTTAAATTTTACTTAATTTAAATTAAATAGCCACATGTTGCTAGTTGCTACAATAGTGAACCCCTGAGATCTAGACTATCTGCTTTGTGAGGATAGAGACCACATAGGTCATCCCAATGTGCCTGAATAATTATGAATAATCAGGAAATCTTTGTTGTTGTAGGAAGGAAGGAAGAAAGAGAGAGAGGAAGAATGGAGTGATCTCACAAGTGGATAAATGAAGATCAGGAATGTGGAAGGATACTGAGCAGGCATCATGTACCTCTTGGGCTGGAAAAGTTATTTTCTACTCTTTAACAATAACTTCAAAGCACTATTTCAGATTTGAGATTTTGGAGGACAGAAACTTGGTCTTAAAATGTATTAACTTTTCATTTTTTCCTCCAAGATCTCCATTCTTTAAGCTTTGAGATGTGATACAGTGAGTGCTTTTTTATAATTATCATTGAGAACTCTGGGATGATGTCAAATACACCCAGCTGTTTGGTGGCTTAGTCAGGGGGTCCTTTGAGAAGATCAAACACCTGAGGTGAGGTGGTGGCCCTGCCCCTCATAAGCTGTGTGACATTAAGTTCTTAACCTCCTACATGTCAGTTCTACCTTTATAAGATTGTCAGCTTAAATGAGCCTATTCCTAAGTACTGACTAGTCTAAGATTGACATTGTGAATAGGTTTCAGGTACTTTAGGAAAGCAGAACCATTTAATAGAACTTTATTTCTAAAAAAGCATGTTTTTAGTTATCCACTTGCCCAGGTAAAGGATTTTACAGTATGATACAGCTTTAGGTTGGATATCACTTACAGACTGACAAACTGAGGAGGAGGATGCAATTACTTGGAAAAAAAAATCCATTGTGACCAAACTTGCAGTAACATTTCTTTTGTAAACAGCAGCTAAAACTATTTTAGAAGGTTTGGCTTGACTATGTAAATAAACACTGACTCATATAAGTTATTGTAACTACTGAATTCAATATTTACAATGCCAAATTTAAAGGCATTCATTACTAATGTGTAACCTCAAAAGAAGTATGAGTCATTTATTCTGTCTCTTTAAAAATACAAAATGTATCCTTTGAAAGATAAGAAAATCTACTAATTAAATCTTATACTCAAATCAATACATTTTTAAAACTTAAAAGTAACTTATGTACAGTAAACAAAATTTGGACACAGAAAAAAGAGGAGAAAATTAACCAATTGTTTCTATCAGCGTTACCTAGACTATTGTTAATATTTTCATGTATTTTTTCGTGCATGTTCCTTTTTATCATTTTAACTATGCAGCATATACAATATGAATATGTTGCTTAGATTTTAATAATGAATTATGAAATGTTTCACATCTCCAAAAAGTGTAGAAAGGCATAACACACATTTTGTTTTTACCACCCAGATTTCAGAGATAGGTTGGGCAGATATTTGTTTCAAGTCTTTTTGCTTTTAAATAATAAAATTCTAGTGATACAGTACCAAACTCATTCTATTCCTTCCTCTCTTTTTCTTCTAGATTTGCTTTCTGTTCTTCTCCATGCTTCCCTACTTTTTCTTACAAATGTATAATTCCACAAACAATTTATAATATTGTCTTATGGGTTAAAAACATGCATAAATGTTGACACCTGAAACTTTCATTTTTCGTTTGTTATAAAGTTTTGAAATGTGTCCATGTTGGTACATATACATCTAGTTCATCCATTTTAACTGTTAAATGGCACTCCATATATGAACAGCCCACAGTTACTTAACATATTTAACTGTGACATGAGGTAGGTACTTGCATAATTTTTTACTATTATGACGATTTTGTAACAAAAACTTTTATACATTATACATTTTTAAAAATAAATATGCCTGAGAATTATTTTAGGGTAGACACAAAGATTGATAAATTGTTTTGTAAGAATATTTTCAAATGTGTTAGATATTGCCAGTTTATTTTCCCAAGTAATTGAACCTATTTACACCCTGGTCTCATTTTATCTCATTTTCACTAATGATTGCTAGTTTGGGACTTTTAAACCTGGTTAATTTGATGAGTATAAAGTAGTATCTTATCACTTTTATAATTTGTACTTCACTATTTTACATGAAGTTGAAGAATCTTTGAGGCAGAAGATAGATGGGTCCAGGCTAAGCATCTGGAGTTCATCCCCTGTGGAATGATACTCCAAGATGAAGGCAGGAAAAGCTGAACCCTTCTCAGGTAAGAGATCACACATTTCTCATTCTCGAAGTGAAGGAGATCTTCCCAGCTAAAAAAATCCTTGGAGATCTATTTCACAGTCTAAATTCAATGCATGAAACAGTGCACTGGGACAACCCTGATGGATGGGATGGGAGGGAGGGAGGTGGGAGGGGCGTTCAGGATTGGGGATATATGTACACCCATGGCTGATTCATGTCAATGAATGGCAAAACCAATACAATATTGTAAAGTAATTAGCCTCCAATTAAAATAAATAAATTAATTAAAAAAACTCCTTGGAGGTCAAAAGGGGAGTTGTTGTTGCTGCTGTTTTTGTTGTTCAGTCTCTCAGTTGTGTGCAATTCTTTCCAACTCCATGGACTGCAGCACACCAGGCTTCCCTGTCCATCACCATCTCCTAGAGTTTGCTCAAATTCTTGTCCATTGAGTTGGTGATGACATCCAACCATATCACCCTCTGTTGGCCCCTTCTCCTTCTGCCTTCAGTCTTTCCCAGCATCAGAATCTTTTCCAATGCTTTGGGTCTTTGCATCAGGTGGCCAAAGTATTGAGCTTCAGTTTCACAATCAGTACTTCCAATGAATATTCAAGGTTGACTTCCTCTAGAATTGACTGGTTGGATCTCCTTGCAGTCCAAGGGACTCTCTAGAGTCTTCCTCAACACCACAGTTTGAAAGCATCTCTTTTTTGGCTCTCAGCCATCTTTATGATCCAAATCTCACATCCATACAAGACTACTGGAAAAACCGAAGCTTTGACCATACATACCTTTGTCGGCAAAGTAGTGTCTCTGCTTTTTAATACACTGTCTAGGCTTATCATAGCTTTTCTTTCAAGGAGCAAGCATCTTCTAATTTCATGGCTGAAGTCACCATCTACAGTGATTTTGGAGCCCCCCAAAATAAAACCTGTCCATTGTTTCCTCATCTATTTGCCATGAAGTGATGAGACCAGCTGCTATGATCTTAGTTTTCTGAATACTGAGTTTTGAGACAGCTTTTTTAGCTTCCTCTTTCACTTTCATCCAGAGACTCTTTAGTTGCTCTTCACTTTTTGCCATAAGGTGGTGTCATCTGCCTATCTGAAGTTATTAATATTTCTCCTGACAGTCTTGATTCCAGCTTGTGAATTATCTAGCCTTGCATTTTGCATGATGTATTTTGCATATAAGCTAAATAAGCAGGGTGACAGTATACAGTCTTGAAGTACTCCTTTCCCAACTTGGAATCGGTCTGTTGTTTCATGTCAGGTTGTTACTGATAGCAAGAACTATTGCTTCTTGACCTGCATACTGGTTCCTCAGGAGGCAGGTAAGGTGGTCTGGTATTCCCATCTCTTTAAGAATTTTCCACAGTTGTGATCCACACAGTCAAAGGTTTTAGTGTAGTCAATGAAGCAGAGGTGGATGTTTTTGTGGATTTCTCTTGCTTTTTCTATGATCCAACAGATGTTGGCAATTTGATTTCTGGTTCCTCTGCCTTCTCTAAATCCAGCTAGTACATTTGGAATTTCTCAGTTAATGTACTGTTGAAGCCTAGCTTGAAGGATTTTGAGCATTCTCTTGCTAGCATGTGAAATGAATGCAACTGATGATGCTTTTAAAGTGCTGCACTCAATATGCTAACAAAGTTGGGAAACTCAGCAGTGTCCATGAGACAGGAAAAGGTCAGTTTTCATTTCAATACCAAAAAAGGGCAATGCCAAAGAATGTTCAAGCTACTGCACAATTGCACTCATTTCACATGCTAGCAAGGTAATGCTCAAAATCTTCTAAGCTAGGCTTCAACACAAAAAGGGAATAATGTCAACCTGTTCATAGCCCTCTTCTCTGGAATCTGTCCTGGCTAAGAGATATGTGCACATCCACTGGAGGATCCTAAGAAGTATCAAGTACAGACTCAGAACCAGGAAAATCAAAATGATTGGCCAAAGGAAACCCAGAAAGAAATGCCCCCTGTAAATGATTTAAACTACAGGCTCAGCTCTCTCTGTGTCTGCCCATGTGTCATCCACACATACTCTAGTCTTTTTCCTTCTAATAAACACTTTACTTTTTTCACTATTTTCTGTGTTTGTAGGTATTCTTTTCTGCAAAGCCAAAGGGCCATGGCGTTGTCACCAGCTAATGATCTAGTGGCTAGGATTCAATGTTCTCACTGCTATGGCACAACAAAACTGGAACCCTGCTTCAAGCCACTGAAGACCAAGGCCATCCATCCATGATCATCTTCATCCTAATGTTGATCATTTGTATTTTTCCTTCCATGAAACACTTTCAGATCTTTTGTGCTTGGTTCCTTTCTTTATAGATCTGAAGCTGTTTTCGGACTAATTTATTATAGTTTTATGTATAATGAATACTTTCATTTCTTTACTCAAGTGCTCTTCATTTTCTGTTTAGAGACAATGTATTAATATGAACACAATGAAAATTTTATCAAAGCTTGTTTCTAACTAAAGGGGCTGCCCTGATGGCTCAGTGGTAAAGAATCTGCCTGCTCATGCAGGAGACATGGGTTCAATTACTCGTCTGAGAAGATGCCACAAAATCTAGAAAATATAGAAGGTGATATAGAATTCTTATATGGTAAACATAATCACCTTATCAATTAGATAGTTTACCAAGGCATGGCTGTTTGTGATTAAATTCCTTTTATATCTTCCAGATATCTGAATATCAAAGCTTCTGCAGCAATGGTTATAGCTGTTCATCCTTCTTGCTGTCTCTTTTCCCACTGTACACATGTTTTTCCTCACAGCAACCCATAGTAAACACTCTTTTGGTTAGTCCAGGGAGGCAGAGTAGGGTGATGGAAAGAAGCAATGTTATGTTGAGGCAAATATGCCTGGAGTTCTTACAAATCATTCAGATCTGGAATAAACTCTCATTCTGTCACTATCTAGTCTTGTTCAGTTCAGTTCAGTTCAGTCACTCAGTGGTGTCTGACTCTTTGCAACCCCATGAATTACAGTATGCCAGGCTTCCTTGTCCATCACCAAATCCTGGAGTTTACCCAAATTTATGTCCATCAAGTTGGTGATGCCATCCAGTCATCTTATCCTCTTTTGTCCCCTTCTCCTCCTGCCTCCAATCCCTCCCAGCATCAGGGTCTTTTCCAATGAGTCAACGCTTCGCATGAGGTGGCCAAAGTATTGGAGTTTCAGCTTCAACATCAGTCCTTCCAATGAACACCCAGGACCAATCTCCTTTGGGATGGACCGGTTGGATCTCCTTGCAGTCCAAGGAACTCTCAAGAGTCTTCTCCAACACCACAGTTCAAAAGCATCAATTCTTTGGCTGTCAGCTTTCTTCACAGTTCAACTCTCACATTCATTCATGACTACTGATAAAACCATAGCCTTGACTAGATGGACCTTTGTTGACAAAGTAATGTTTCTGCTTTTGAATATTCTGTCTGGGGTAGTCATAACTTTCCTTCCAAGGAATAAGTGTTTTTTAATTTCATGGCTTCAACCACCATCTGCAGTGATTTTGGGGCTCAAAAAATAAAGTCTGACAATGTTTCCCTGTCTGTTTGCCATGAAGTGATGGGACCGGATGCCATGATCTTAGTTTTCTGAATGTTGAGCTTTAAGCCAATTTTTTCACTCTCCTCTTTCACTTTTATCAAGAGGCTTTTTAGTTCCCCTTCACTTTCTGCCATAAGGGTGGTGTCATCTGCATTTCTGAGGTTATTGATATTTCCCCCGGCAATCTTGATTCCAGCTTGTGCTTCTTCCAGCCCAGCATTTCTCTTGATGTACTCTGCATATAAGTTAAATAAGCAGGGTGACAATATAGAGCCTTGATGTACTCCTTTTCCTATTTGGAAGCCGTCTATTGTTCCATGCCCAGTTCTAACTGTTACTTCCCGACCTGCATACAGATTTCTCAAGAGACAGGTCAGGTGGTATGGTATGCCCATCTCTTTCAGAATTTTCTTCAGTTTATTGTGATCCACACAGTCAAAGGCTTTGGCATAGTCAATAAAGCAGAAATAGATGTTTTCCTGGAATTCTCTTGCTTTTTTGATGGTACAGCAGATGTTGGCAATTTAATCTCTGGTTCCTCTGCTTTTTCTAAAACCAGCTAGAACATCTGGAAGTTCACAGTTCATGTATTGCTGAAGCCTAGCTTGGAGTACTTTGATCATTACTCTACTAGCATGTGAGATGAGGGCAACTGTGCAGTAGTTTGAGCATTCTTTGGCATTGCCTTTCTCTGGGATTGGAATGAAAACTGACCTTTTCCAGTCCTGTGGTCACAGCTGAGTTTTCCAAATTTAATTACTTCCAAATGATATTATAACAATTATCATGATTATCCTCCAGCTCAAATTCAGGGTCTATTATGAGCCAGACACCATATTAACTATGTCATATAGGGTGTCTCATTGAATTAGTGCTCCTATAGCAACAAAGGCAATGCCAAAGAATGTTCAAACTATCACACAATTGCACTCTTTTCATAAGCTACCAAAGTAATGTTCAAAATTCTCCAAGCTAGGCTTCAACACTATGTGAACCATGAACTTCCAGATGTTCAAGCGAGATTTAGAGAAGGTGGAGGAATCAGAGATCAAATTGCCAGAATCTTGGATCATAGAAAAAATAAGGGAATTCCAGAAAAATGTCTACTTCTGCTTCATTGACTACCCTAAAGCCTTTGACTGTGTGGATCATCACAAACTGTGGAAAATTCTCAAAGAGATTAGAATACCAGATCACCTTACCTGCCTCCTGAGGAACAAGTATGCAGGTCAAGAAGCAATAGTTAGAACCAGACATGGAACAACAGACTGGTTCCATGTTGGGAAAGGAGTACTTCAAGACTGTATACTGTCACCCTGCTTATTTAACTTATATGTGAATTACATCATGCAAAATGCCGGGCTGGATGAAGCACAAGCTTGAATCAAGATTGCCAGGAAAATACCAACAACCTCAGATATTCAGATGACACCACCATTATAGCAGAAAGTGAAGAGGAGCTAAATAACCTCTTGATGAAAGTGAAAGAGGAGAATTAAAAAGCTGGTTTAAAACTCAACAAACTAAGATCATGGTATCCAATCCCATCACTTCATGGCAAAGAGAAGGGGAAAACGTGGAAGCAATAACAGATTTTATTTTCTTGGGCTCTAAAATCACTGCAGATGGTGACTGCAGCCATGAAATTAAAAGACATTGGCTCCTTGGAAGAAAAGCTACGATGAACCTAGACAGCAGATTAAAAAGCAGAGACATAACTTTGCTGACAAAGGTCTGTCTAGTCAAAGCTATGGTTTTTCCAGTAGTCACATATGCATGTGAGAGTTGGACCATAAATATCGGTGAGTGCCAAAGAGTTGATACTTTTGGACTGCTGTTGGAGAAGACTCTAGAGAGTCCCTTGTAATGCAAGGAGATCAAACCAGTCAATCCAATGGAAGTCAATCCTGAATATTCATTGGAAGGACTGATGCTGAAGCTGAAACTCCCAATACTTTGGCCATTGGTATGAAGAACTGACTCATTGGAAAAGACCCTTATGCTGGGAAAGATTGAAGGCAGGAGGAGAAGAGGACAACAGGGGATAAGATGGTTGGATGACATCACCGACTTGATGGACATGAGTTTGAGCAAGCTTCAGGAGCTGTTGATGGACAGGGAATCCTGTAATCCTGGGGTCACAGAATTGTGACCACGGGGTCACAGAATTGGACATGACTGAGTGACTGAACTGAAGAGTAATCAATATGGCATGGGAAAAAGACTGGACAAGATTTAAGTGGTGAAAGTAATGGAGGCAAGATCCTGGAAGGAGACTTGAAAATCAAAAAGTATGCTGAGATGGACAAGCAACTCAGGAGAAATTCTGTAATGAAAAGTGAAGCCAAACACTTTTTCAGAAGCAAAAATTCCCTCTACCTCTGTAATCCTTAAGGCACACGTGCGGCCTTGAGCAAAGTATGAGCCACAAAAAAGTTACTTACAGCTCAAATACCACCAAGGGTAGCATTGTGGTTTGCTTGAAGGAGTTAAACTCTTTTTTGGGAACAAAATGCTTTTCTGGGACTGACTTTTTTATGATAACTACACATAACTGTGATTTTATTATGCCAAAAGAGTTCAACTGTTTTCAACTCTCAAGGATGGCATTGTTTGCAACAGCTGAGTTCCAAAGAGTTTAGATTTTAATAGCTTCAAGCATGAACACCTCTTTAAAAAAATTTACCCATTGGACATGGGAGTCATTCGAAAATATACATTTTCTTACAGTGTCTTTGTAAGCTAAACATACTTATGTAATTCAATATTTTTTTCCTGAACCCAGAGAATCATTATACATTTTAGTTTTTATATCATGTCATCATATAGTGATGCTCTTGGGATCTATTAACATATAACCATCTCTTTGGACTAGTCTGTTTGAATCCCGTGTCTGCATTAAAAATTTTATTCTGTTTTCTCTCTTGCTTTTATTTGTCTCTTGATGTGCTGTCAAAAAAGTTACAAAAATTTATAAAGTAAAAGTAATTAGGCTCTGAGTAAAGATTTAGGGAACTCTCTTTAAAGTTCAAACAACTTCACTCACAATGTATTGAGTGCTTAATATGTGAGAGGTACTGTGCTAAGAATACAAAGAAGAATAAGACCTCTTCTTCCAACGATCTTACATGCTGGTGAATTATAACTTTCCTGTGGCTAAGAGGACTATAATTTCTTCTTAAACTTTGAGACACTTGTTTACATTGTTGTCAAGCATACTTTCTGAAATTTCTGATTCTCAGCTGTGTTTTCACAACTTGAAGTTGGTGAATATCTAAACTCCCAAGATTTGCAAAATTCCTTTCACATATTAATGGTTGTTGCATCGTAGACTGAACATAGAAAATGCTGAAAGGAATTAGTAGTCATACAGCATTTGAAAGACTGTACACGTTTGTTTACAGGCATGGTGTTTAAATGTTTTATATTTATGATAAAGTTTTGGACAAAATAGTTTGTGAAGTCGAATTTTAAGCTTAATCCTCTGTCCCCAAAAACCCCAAAGATATTATAAACAATATTACCAATATACTAAAAGAACATAGGCATACTATAAAACAGAGAGAGAGCAGGGAAACTGGCAAGATGAGACTGAAATGACAGATTCACTATGCACCTGGTCTGGGAAGAGGCCACGGTGGCTGGGAACTTGACCCCTGAGAGTGAATGGCTGTCATGCCAACTTGTGTTTGGGAACTGAGTTAATCTCCTTATATGAAACTGGAGGTGGCATTGGTTTTACTCTATCATAAAGAAAGGTTCAAAAGAGGCAGGATCAGTGCTTACATTTCAGGTTTTTCAAAAAAAATTAATTAATTTATTTTAATTGGAGGGTAATTACTTGTAGTGGTTTTTTCCATACATTGACATGAATCAGCCATGGGTGTACAAGTATCCCCATCCTAAACCCCCCTCCCACCTCCTTCTCCACTCTATCCCTCAGGTTTTTGTGAAGCTGTTGGTCTAAGCCTTTTGCTGGTTCAGAAAATGTATCATTTTATAGGATAAGTGTTCTCAGTTGTCAGTAGATGGCTTAGTTTTAGATGTACCTGTCCTGTGGGACTGGAGGGAGGTGAAGTCAAAACCATTAGCCAGAGAGAGAGAGAAGCACAATAACAGCACCAACTCTTCGTTTTCTTGGGGCTTTTCCAGTTTTAGTACTGAAATTTGCATTATCTTGTGCAAATGAGAATGATCAGTAACCTTACTTACTCCCACACTTAAGATTATCCTGAAAACTAAACAGCACTTGAATCAAGTGGGCTTTATCCCACAGATACAAGGTGTTTGCAATATATGCAAATCAATTAACATGATATACCATATTAGCAAATTGAAAGATAAAAATCATATGATCATCTCAATAGATGCAGAGAAAGTTTTTGACAAAATGCAACACCAATTTATAGTTAAAACTCCCCAGAAAGTAGCCAAAGCTGGAAATTACTTCAACATAATAAAGGCCATATATGACAAACTCACAGTAAACATTATTCTCAACAGTGAAAAGCTAAAACAATTTCCTCTAAGATCAGGAAAAAGACAAAGGTGCCCACTCTCACCACTATCACTCAATATAGCTTTGGAAGTCCTAGATACTGAAATCAGAGAAGAAAAAGAAATAAAGGAATTCAGGGATTCAATTCAGGAATTGAAAAGAATCAGTAAAACTCTCACTGTTTGCAGATGACATGGTACTATACAAAGAGAACCCGAAAGATGCCACCAGAAAATTACTAGAGCTAATTGATGAATAAAGTCACAAGATATAAAATTAATACATGGAAATCCCTTGCATTTCTATACACTAACAATGAAATATCAAAGGAGAAATTAAGGAAACAATCCCATTCACCATTGCAACAAAGAGAATAAGATGCCTAGGAATAACTCTACCTAAAAAGACAAAAAAGCTGTGTGCAGAAAATTATGAAACTGAGGAAAGAAATCAAAGATGACACAAACACATGGAGAGGTATACCTTATTCTTGAATCAGAAGAATCAATATTGTGAAAATGACTATAGTACTCAAAACAATCTACAGATGCAATGCAATCCCTAACAAACTACTAATTTCTATTTTTCACAAAACTAGAACAAAAATCTTCACAATTTGTATAGAAACACAAAAGACCCAAAATAGCCAAAGCAATCTTGAGAAAGGAAAACAGAGCTGGAGGAATCAACCTTCCTGACATCAGATTACACTACAAAGCTACACTCAGCAAGACAGTATGGTACTGGTACAAAAACAAAAATATAGACCAATGGAACAAGATAGAAATCCCTGAGATAAGCCCATGCACCTATGGGCACCTTATCTTTGACAAAAGAGGAAGGAAAATACAATGGATAAAAGATAGCCCTTTCAATAATGGTGCTGGGAAAACTAGACAGCTACATGTAAAAGAATGAAACTATAATACTTCCTAACACCATACATGGAAATAAACTCAAAGTGGATTATATATTTAAATGTAAGGCTAGAAACTATAAAGCTCTTAAAGGAAAACATAAGCAAAAACATTATATCTTTGACATAAATGACAGCAAGATCCTCTTTGACACACCTCCTAGACTAATGGAAATAAAAATAAGCAAATGGTACCTAATTAAACTTAAAAGTTTTAGCACAGCAAAGGAAACAATAAACAAGATTAAAAGGAAACCCTTAGGATAGGATAAAAATATTGCAAACTGAAACAACTGACAAAGGATTAATCTCCAGAGTGTATAAGCAGCTCATACAGCTCAATATAAGAAAAGTAAACAGCCCAATCAAAAAATGGGCAGAAAATCCAAACAGACACTTCTCCAAAGAAGATATATAGATGGTAAATAAACACATGGAAAAATGCTCAGCATCACTAATTATTCAGTTTAGTTCAATTCAGTTCAGTTGTTCTGTTGTGTTCGACTCTTTGCGTTCCCATGAACTGCAGCATGCCAGGCTTCCCTGTACAATGAGATATCACCTCACACTGATCAGAATGGCTATCATCAAAAAAATCTACAAG
The DNA here is from genome assembly GCA_007570785.1 of Antilocapra americana. Lineage (NCBI taxonomy): Eukaryota > Metazoa > Chordata > Mammalia > Artiodactyla > Antilocapridae > Antilocapra > Antilocapra americana. The sequence continues at coordinate 12,792,979 of ML660204.1, read as the reverse complement.
CAATATATTCTGGAGAGGATGTGGGGAAAAGGGAGCCTTCTTAAACTGATGATGGGAATGTAAATTGATACAGCCTCTATGGAGAACAGTAAGGAGATTCTTTAAAAAGCTAGGAATGAAACTATCATATGACCAACTACAGGGCACATATCTGAGAAAACCATAATTGAAAAAGATACATGTACCCCCAAATTCATAGCAGCATTACTTACAATAGCTAGGACATGAACCAATCTAGATATCCATTGACAGGTAAATGGATACAGAAGTTGTGGCACATATATACAAAGGAATATTACTCAGCCATAAAAAAGAGTAAATTTGAGTCAGTTCTAGTGAGGTGGATGAACCTAAAGTCTGTTGTACAGAGTTAAGTAAGTCAGAAAGAAAAAACAAATATAACATATTGATTCACATATATGGAGTCTAGAAAAAAGGTATTGATGAACCTATTTGCAAGGGAAGAATAGAGATACAGATAAAGAGAATGGACTTGTGGACATAGTTAGAGGAAGGAAAGAGTGGGATGAATAGAGAAAGTAGCTTTGACATATATATATATATATATATATATACTACCTTATGTAAAATAGATGGCTGGTGAAAAGCTGTTATACAACACGAAGGACCCAGCCTGGCACTCTGTGATGACCTAGAGGGGTGGGATGGGGGGAGGGAGGCTTAAGAAGGAGATGATATAATTACAGTTAATTTACATTGTTGTGTGGCAGAAACTAGCAGAACATTGTAAAGCAATTTTCCTCCAATGAAAAAATAAAAACAAAATGCAGTTGGGAATAACAATACCAAAAAACATAGCCAACAAAATAAACACTCAGAACAGAAATGAACTTCAAATAAAATGCAAAATGATTTTTATAATAAATAAATTTAAGGGCATTTAACAAAATTTGTAAAAGAAAAACGGTCAGCTACGTATGATGGCAGATGGATATGGAGAAAAATCTGTTATAAAGTCTGGATATGAAGGAATATACAGTCACCAAAATTTAAAAATCCTCCAGCTGCTTATTTGCAATAAAAGTAGAATTTCTGAATTGGATGATGTTACTCAGGAATTCAGGCTTCCTAGGTGCCACAGTGCTACACAATCTGACTGCCAGTGCAGGAGGTACAAGAGATGTGGGTTCCATCCCTGGCTTGGGAAGATGCCCTGGAGCAGAAAATGGCAATCCATTGAGGTGTTCTTGCCTAGAAAATTCCATGGACAGAGAAGCCCGAGGTGCTATAGTTCAAGAGGCCAAAAAGAGGCAGACATGACTGAGCGACTGAACACACACACACACTGAGGAGTTCACTTATGATGCTGCATAGACTGATAACAGAGAGTATAATCCTGGAAGAGAAACTGTCACAATGGAAGACAGATTGAGAGACATTTAACATATATAATTTTTCTAAGAAGAGGAGAGAGATGGTTGAGAGGAAATATTGAAATGGATTAGGGCTGACACTTTCATTACTACCAGAAAGATATGTCTTCAAATGGAAAGTGCGCACCAAGTGCTGGTCAGATTAAACGGAATAAATTCAGAAAGATTAATTGAAGTGAAGTTGTAGAACATCAAGAATAAAGTGAAAAATTGAAACTGTTGCTGTTGTTTAGTCTCTAAGTCCTGTCTCACTGTTTTGTGACCCCAAGGAGTGTAACCACCAGGCTCCTCTGTCCTTGGGGTTTCCCAGGTAAGAATATGGGAATGGGTTGTCATTTCCTTTTCCAGGAGATCATCTCGACCCAGGGATCAAACCCATGTTTCCTGCATTGGCAGGAGGATTCTTTATCACTGAGCCACCAGGGAAACCCCTAAAAGCAACATAGCAGTGTTATCAAAATGCAAAGGGAAAGAAGACAGAATACCATGTTAAACTAAATTGTCGTTTGAAAGTATTAAACGAGCATGTTTCCAGATGTGCAAAAACAGACACTCACAATAACTAAGAGACACCTACAATTTTTCACCGAAAATACTTAGAATTTTTTAAAAGCAACTACAATCAGGAAATTTATAAACTATATTGGTAAATATTATTGACCATAAAATAACCATTAATTGTATTAGAGCAGAACTAAAGTTCAAGATAAAAGTGAAAAGGAAGAGGGGAGGGGGAATTAAAGAGGAGAGCTACTCAGGTGACTGAGCCTAGTATACTCAAAATATCTTTGACATTTCAACTAGCTACTCGCTTTTATTTTTATTCAGAAAGTCCTATAAAATGTAAATGCTAGACCATTCCCATTTTCTCTTAAGCAAAAGAAATTTGTAAGAAGACAGATCCTTTATTAGCTGATTCCTAGTCTGGATGGGTTGCAGAGTAAAATTGTGGGAAGAGAACGGGGAAAAGGAAGGGAAGAGGACAAGTATGAACTATTCATGACAATCTTTAAACTTGTTGAGGTCTTCACAATGTGGTATCAGGGTTCTACTTGATAGGAAAATTCTAGAAACCTTGGTTTACAAATATTAAAATGTTAGAACACATTTTAGTATCAAATTTAAATTCAGCTTATTTAGTATTTGGAATTATCCAAACTTTTTGTTTTGTTTTCCCAATGTGAATATTTGAGAATTGAGTATAATGATTGTATTGCTCTTCATCCTGTTCGTGACACCAATTGTCTCACTGAATGTCACTGTCCGCACTGTTCACTCAACCTAGGGTAGGCAAGGCATGAGCTAAGAGGCTGGAAGAAGACTCAAGGAGTCATAGGAACTGCAGACACATTTATTCTTTCCTGGTTGGCGCAGCATCTGTAGCAGCAGACATAACATAACACAACACAAGGCAACCTCTCTCCTCTTGGCTGACAAAGTGGACATAGCTGTGATGCGGCAGTGATCTCATCACTCTTAAGCTGGAGCTCATATACACAGAGAACAAAGTAGTTTGTGACCAAGTGAGTACCTTGGATGCTCATGAGCAGTGCTACAAATGCTCTCAGCTGTTACCTAGTCCTTATTTACAAAACATAGGGCAAGAGAGCCTGAACACACCATCTTGGCTAATTTGCTCTCTCCCCACAATACTTTTCTCTAAAAGCTGAAGAATCGAAACTTTAGAGAGGGCTACTCAGGTGGTACTAGTGGTAAGGAACCCACCTACCAATGCAGGAGACTTAAGAGACAAGAGTTCTATCCTTGGGTTGGGGAGATTCCCTGGAGGAGGGCACAAACCTACTCTAGTATTCTTGCAGGGAGAATGCCTTGGACAGAAGAGCCTGGTCAACTGCAATCCATAGGGTCTCAAAGAGTCAGATGCAACTGAAGTGACTTAGCAGACACGCACGCACATCAACGCTATGCAGAAGGGGTTCATTTTGATGTCATCTCCATCTTTAAGCTGCTGAAAAGTTTCTGTTGTGAGTATAGAACTTAAATCTTTCTCTTTCACCATACATACACAGTTTAATACTGATAATCTTGTATTTTTTTGCACTTTTTCTTAATCTCAAATTGCCAGATGGAATATATTTCTTGTATATTAGGTTTCAGACCACAGAGTTTAGGTTTTAATTTTTTTTTTTAAAGAGGAGAGAGCAGTAGGTCCTTGAAAAACTACTAAGGAAAAAGGAAGAGATCAAATAAGACAATGTTTTAAAGAAATAATTGTATTTGCATAGTTTTGAACTCACATTGTTAAGTGGTTTCTGGCATGATACATGATTTTCCTATATGACATCCTGAATATTTACCAGAAAAATTAAAGACACATATTAAGAAGTTAAGGTAAACCTATGAGAATGCAGTAGGGCTTCTTCATGTATTCATCATGGGTTTATATATGTAAAATATGTATACACATATCTATACATATATAGTATATACATACATACTCATTAAATAAAAATATATACACACATATATAAATGTAGTATATATATATACACACTCATTAAATAAATGTACATATAATGGATTGGATAAAACTTCATTTGATTCTGTAACATCTTATGGAGAAACCTGAACAATTTTTGGCCAACCCAATATATATATGCACACACATATATACATATATAATAAACACACACACACTCATTAAATTAATGTGTTTATGCACATTACCAGATATATATATACACTTCTACATATATAACATATACATATACACTCATGAAATAAAGGTGTGTATATGTATATTTATGTATGAAGTGAAAGTGAAATCGCTCAGTCGTGTCCGACTCTTTGTGACCCTGTGGACTGTAGACTTACCAGGCTTCTCTGTCCATGGGATTCTCCAGGCAAGAGTACTGGAGTGGGTAGCCATTTCCTTCTCCAGGGGATCTTCCCAACCCAGGGATAGAACCCAGGTCTCCCACATTGCAGGCAGACGCTTTAACCTCTGAGCCACCAGGGAAGCCCATATTTATGTATACATATACAGATCTCTCTCTCAGCCTTTCTCTCTCTCTCTTTCAATAGTAGTATGTTTTCTTGATTCTGTGGGAAATAAAAGAGGTAATTAAAAAGTCTGGTCTCAAAAACTTGTTTTCTCTCTTAGTAGGAGAGAACAAGACCTATCAACATACTGCTATTTAAGCAAAATAATAGTAATTCATGATAATGATGTAATACTAGTGATGGCAGAGTTAGTACATGACTCAGAGCCAAAATAACAAAATAAGGACATTTTTGAAAGCTATTTAAATGAGAAAACAATGAGAATTAGAGATATTTCAGGAAGTCATGAAGGAAGAAAAGGAACTCAGTGCAAGACCTGAGTGATAGCAAAAGTCCTGAATCCAAGATGGCTTCAGTGTTTGAGAAGTGAGTGGATGAGTCTGGTTACAGCATTTGGGAGTGTTTGTTCTAAGTGACTTCTGTCGTGTCCAGCTCTTTGCGACCCTATGAACTGTAGCCTGCCAGGTTCCTCTGTCCATGGGATTCTCCAGGCAAGAATACTGGAGTAGGTTGCCATGTGCTCTGCCAAGGGATCTTCCTTACCCAAAGATGGAACCCTTGTCTCTTATGTCTCCTGCATTGGCAGGCTAGTGGCATTCTTTACCACTAGCATCACCTGGGAAGTCCATTTGGGAATGGTGGGGAATGTCATTAGAAAGGTAAGTTGTCAAGAGGTAGACTTGACAAAAGGTAAGTTGTCAAAATGTAGACTGTCAGGAGTCTTGAATGTTGGCTAATAAGTATCTTTGAAAGTTAGCTTTAGCAGGAAAGTGACCCAGTAAGTTTATGTTTAATTGGCAAATGATTATAGAATGGAATAACATGGGAATGTCCAGAAGGAAGATCAATTGCAAATCATTTAAATAAGATCTTAACACAGCACATATGGAAGAAAAGAGACACACATTATAAGATGGGCAAAACAAAAATGGAGAGAACCATAGGTAATTATGTGACAATTTCAAACCTGAGTGAGCTGATCTTAGCAAGAACAGATAATTAGTTTGACTCAGTAAATTACATTGTCCTATTGTAAACATTAGTGGGAAATATTTTTTGAAACTTAAGAAAGTTACCCAGTTCAATCATAAATGCCCCTTAAAGGGCTTGCATGATAAGCAAGTGTGCTTTAGGTGGGTTGAATGAGATTGTCAGGGTTTGCAAACTGGTCCTTGGAAATCAGACATTTTGGGAGTGTATTCTGCTTTTAGAATATTTAAATGGTTATATAATATTTCTTTTGATGTATATATTTTCTTTATTCATTTGCTTCTGGAATTTTATGTTAATTTATATTTTGACTATTGTGAATAATGCTGCAATAAACATGGATGTGCTAAATTGGCAATACTTTCATGGATATGACATTAAAAACATAGGCAAAAAAGGAAAAATAGACAAATGGAATAAACATCAAACTATAAAGCTTCTGCACAGCAAAGAAAACAACTTACAGAGTGAGGCAACCTGTGGGATGGGAGAAGATATTTGTAAACCATATATCAGATAAGGGGGTTATTATCAAAACATATAAGGAAATCCTGCACCTGAATTGTAGAAAACTAAAAACTCAACTAAAACATAGGTGAAGGCCTTGAGTAGACATTTTTCAAAAGAAGACATAGAAATGGTCAAGAGGTATAGGGAAACACGCTTAACATCATTAATCATCAGGAAAATGTTAATCACAATTACAATGGAATATCAGCATAACTGTTAGGATGGCTCATATCAAAATAAACAAAAGGCAACAAATGTTGGTGAAGATGTGAAGTAATTGGAATGCTTGCATACTATTGGTGGGAATGGTGTGCCCAGTATGAAAAACAGTCTAGAGCTTCCTCAAAAATTTAACAGTAGAACCACCATATGAGCAGCAATCTCACTTCTGGCTCTTCCCTCATATGGCTTCTGAGCAATTGGGATGTGGCCTCTGCAACTGAGGAAGTGAATTTTAAATTTTAATTAATATAAATTAAAGTTTAGTTTCACACTACTAGTGGTTGCCATTTTGGATACTGTAACACACTGGTAAAGTAATGCTCAAAATTCTCCAAGCCAGGCTTCAACAATAAGTGAACCATGAACTTCAGATGTTCAAGCTGGTTTTAAAAAAGGCAGAGGAACCAGAGATCAAGTTGACAACATCTGCCAGATCATTGAAAAAGCAAGAGAGCTCCAGAAAAACATCTATTTCTGCTTTTTTGACTATGCCAAGGCCTTTGACTGTGTGGATCATAATAAACTGTGGAAAATTCTGAAAGAGATGAAAATACCAGACCACCTAACCTGCCTCCTAAGAAATCTGTATGCAGGTCAGAAACCAACAGTTAGAACTGGACATGGAACAACAGACTGGTTCCAAATAGGTAAAGGAATACGTCAAGGCTGTATATTATACCCTGGTTATTTAACTTACATGCAGAGTACATCAAGAGAAACACTGGGCTGGAAGAAACACAAGCTAGAATCAAGATTGCTGGGAGAAATATAAATAACCTCAGATATGTAGATGCCACCACCCTTATGGTAGAAGGAGAAGGAGAACTAAACAGCCTCTTAATGAAAGTGAAAGAGGAGAATGAAAAAGTTGGCTTAAAGCTCAGCATTCAGAAAACTAAGATCATGGCATCCGGTCCCATCACTTCATGGCAAATAGATGGGGAAACAGTGGAAACAGTGGCTGACTTTATTTTTTGGGGCTCCAAAATCATTGCAGATGGTGTCTTCAGCCATGAAATTGAAAGCCGATTACTCCTTGGAAGGAAAGTTATGACCAACCTAGACAGCATATTCAAAAGCAGAAACATTACTTTGCCCACAAAGGTCCATCTAGTCAAAGCTATGGTTTTTCCACTAGTCATGTATGGATGTGAGAGTTGGACTATCAAGAAAGCTGAGTGCCAAAGAATTGATGCTTTTGAACTGTGGTGTTGGAGAAGACTCTTGAGAGTCCCTTGGACTGCAATGAGATCCAATCAGTCCATCCTAAAGGAGATCAGTCCTGGGTGTTCATTGGAAGGACTGATGTTGAAGCTGTAACTCCAATACTTTGGCCACCTAATGCAAAGAACTGACCCATTTGAAAAGACCCTGATGCTGGGAAACATTGAGGGCAGGAGGAGAAGAGGACGACAGAGGATGAGATGGTTGGATGCTGTTACTGACTCAATAAACTTGAGTTTGGGTGGACTCAGGGTGTTGGTGATGGACAGGGAGGCCTGGCCTGCTGCAATTCATGGGGTTGCAAAGAGTCAGACATGACTGGGTGACTGAACTGAACTGAACTGAGGTAAATACTAAGGAAAATCAATTAGGCAACTATTGTAATAGAAAAAACAGTAAATAAATGGCATAAAAATTGGAAAGGAAGAACCAAATCTTTTCGCTACAAGAAAATTCAAAATAAACAATAGAAAATGATTAGAATTAATAAGTTAACAAAGATGTTGTATGTCAAGTTGATATAAAAAAGTAATTAGCATTTCTACATGTTTGCAGAAAATAGAAAATGAAACTCAAAAAAATGACTTATCATAGCAGTTCTTTTATCTATCAACTGTCTGTCTATCTATGTATCTAGGTCTTTCATCAATCTACAGAATCTAGAATTAAATCTAAATTTACTGTGAAATCTTTTGAATAAAATTATAAAATTTTAGTGAAAGACATTAAAAGAAGAATAAAATAAAAAAGAAATAACATGTTCTTAAAAGGGAATATTTAATGTTTTTAATATGCCAAGCCTCTCCAAAATTATCTGCAGATGCTACACATTTTCAATGAAAACACAAACACATATATTTTAGAATTTTACAAGCTGTTTCTAAATTTTATATGGAAGAGAAAAGGGCCAAAAATAGCCAAGAGACTCCTGAAGAATATGAATAAGGTGAGTGTGAGTGTGGTAGTGAATGGCTCTTCAATATATCAAGATTAATTATAGAACTATGCAATTTTAACACAGTGGTATGGTACAAATATAAACAAGAGGAAAAAGTGAAGAGAATAGAGAACAATTCATGTAAAGCCTTATACATAACAGGGATGGTAATGGAGATAAGCGGGGAAAGTATCAATTATTCACTGAATGTTGCTGAGGCAATTGGTTATCCATAAGAAAAACAAAATGAAATTTTATCCTTACACTATGCATGACTTGCTTTTTTTTTTTTGCCTCTCAATACTCCCTCAATGGCTCAGCAGATAAAGAATCTCCTTGCAATACAGGAGACACAGGAGATGCAGGTTCAACCCCTGGGTTGGGAAGATCCCCTGGAGAAGAAAATGGCAACCCACTCCAGTACCCTTGCCTGAAAAATCCCATGGACAGAGGAGCTTGGCAGGCTACAGTCCAATGACTAAGCAACTACACACGCACACACAATACTTATCAGGGACTTTCTTCTATTACATTGACCACTCGGACAACAGGACAGGGGCTTTCTCTAGTGACTCATGGTGGAAAAGCCCTAAACAGAGAAACCTATAAAAGCTAAGAATGGATAGAAACCAAGCTGATTCAGCTCTTCAGTAATCCAGCAGTAGGTTGTCATATAAAGAGCATATATAAATAAATGCTGGATTCAATTCCCTGGTGATTCTAACATTTTGGAATCCCAGTCACTTCTAAGTACATTTCCTTTCCTTTATGAAAAGGTTAAGTGCTAATGTGGTTGCTGGTTTGCCAAGAGAAATCTGGCAAGTCTTACAAGTACATATGTAAGTTGTAATTAAATTCTTAATGTAGAGTTATACAATTCACTACTGTGAAAATAATACTTAGCTACAAAGCCATCCTACATTCTTTTACTAATAAGTATTGACTGGAGTTGGAGGAGGGATTTTTTTCTGACCAGGTTGATGAATTCAAGTGACAGATTTTGTTTTGTTGAAGGATGACTTTTTCTCAGAGAAGGTAAAAAAAAAAATTAGCTGGGCTACGCTATGCAGCAGAGCTCACAAGCTCTTTTTGATTATAGAGAAAGGCATTTCAAGTGTGCGGAGGAGACAATTTTACAGAGTTGATGGAGACATCCAGTGAGAGGAAGGGACACGTTCTTGATAAGCCCCATCTTTGTGGGTTCCATCTGTCTAACATTTGGGAATTTTATTAAGATCTAGATAAGAGTTAAGTAATGGATGGGGATTGTCATTTTATGAATTAGAAAATATTTGTACAAATAAAGTACATGATGCATGTCACAAATATTCTATGCAACTTTTCATATCAGTCAGTCAGTTCATTTGCTCAGTAGTGTCTGACTCTTTGCAGTCCCATGGACTGCAGCATGCCAGACCTGCCTGTCCAACACCAACTCCAAGAGCTTGCTCAAACTCATGTCCATTGAGTCTGTGATGCCATCCAACCATTTCACCCTTTATCATCCCCTTCTCCTCTTACCTTCAAATTTCCCAAGCATCAGGGTATTTTCAAATGAGTCAGCTCTGTGCATCAGGTGGCCAAAATATTGATGCTTCAGCTTCACCATCAGTCCTTCCAATGAATATTGAGGGCTGATTTCCTTTAGGATGCAATGGTTGGATCTTCTTGCAGTCCAAGGGACTCTCACGAGTCTTCTCCAACACCTCAATTCAAAAGCATCAATTCTTCAGTGCTCTGCTTTCTTTCTGGTCCAACTCTCACATCCATATGTGACTACAGAAAAAACCATAGCCTTGAAGAGATGGACCTTTTTCAGCAAAGTAATGTCTGCATTTTAATATGCTGTCTAGGTTGGTCATAATTTTTCTTCCAAGGAGCAAGCATCTTTTAATTTCATGGCTGCAATCATAACTTGTAGTGATTTTTGGAGCCCCTCCCCCAACACACACAAGAAGTCAGGAACTATTTCCACTGTTTCCCCATCTATTTGCCATAAAGTGATGGGACTGGACACCATGATCTTAGTTTTCTGAATGTTGAGCTTTAAGCCAACTTTTTCACTCTCTTCTTTCAGTTTCATCAAGAGGCTCTTAAATTCTTCTCCACTTTCTGCCATAAGGGTGGTGTCTTCTGTGTACCTGAGATTATTGGTATTTCTCCTGACAATCTTGATTCCAGCTTGTGCTTCTTCCAGCCCAGCATTTCTCATGATGTACTCTGCATATAGGTTAAATAAGCAGGGTGACAATATGCAGCCTAAACGTACTCTTTTTCCTATTTGGAACCAGTCTGTTGTTGCATGTCCAGTTCTAACTGTTGCTTCCTGACCTGCATACAATTTTCTCAGGAGGCAGGTTAGGTGTTTTGGTATTCCCATCTCTTTCAGAATTTTCCAGAGTTTGTTGTGATCCACATAGTCAAAGGCATTGGTGTAGTCAATATTGCAGAAGTAGATGTTTTTCTGGAACTCTCTTGCTTTTTTGATGATCCAACAGATGTTGGCAATTTGATTTCTCGTTCTTCTACCTTTTCTAAATCTGGCTTGAACACCTGGAAGTTCATAGTTCACATAACGTTGAAGCCTGGCTTGGAGAATTTTGATCTTTACTTTGCTAGCGTTTGAGATGAGTGCAATTGTGCAGTAGTTTGAGCATTCTTTGGCATTGCCTCTTTTTGGGACTGGAATGAAAATTGACCTTTTCCAGTCCTGTGGCCACTGAGTTTTCCAAATTTGCTGGCATATTGAGTGCAGCACTTTCACAGCATCATCTTTTAGGATTTGAAACAGTTCAACTGGAATTTCATCATCCCCATTAGCTTTGTTTGTAGTGATGGTTCCTAAGGCCCACTTGACTTTGCATTCTAGGATGTCTGGCTCTAGGTGGGTGACACACAATTGTGGTTATCTGGGTTGTGAAGATCTTTTTTGTATAGTTCTGTGTATTCTTGCCACCTCTTCTTAATATCTTCTGCTTCTCTTAAGTCTGTACCATTTCTCTCCTTTATTGTGCCCATCTTTGCACGAAATGTTCACTTGGTATCTCTAATTTTCTTGAAGAGATCTCTAGTCTTTCCCATTCTGTTGTTTTCCTCTATTTCTTTGCGTTGATCCCTTATACTTTTCATATACTGTGGGCCTAATGTACATTATATACAAATATATTTCCTGAAACATTTTTATTCCATCTAGATTTTAGTTATAATTAGAAAGTCTTTCTCTGCAGGCAAATTATAGACAAATCCACCCTTTCCCCCTCCCAAAACATGTATGATTTCATTCTTGCATATGATTCTCCACTGAATAGTAGTTTATTCTAATATGTGGTCTAATATAGGAATTTAATTTGGTATTTTTTTCAAACTAGTTCCAACACAATTTATCAAAAGTTTATCTTTGCCCTAGTGATTTAAGATGTCATCTTCATCTTGTATTAAAATTCTATGGCTATTTGATGTATTTATGGACTGTCTATTATATTCCATTTTATTGTTCTCTTCCATTATTTATGGTGTTTCCCTAAAAAATTTCAAGAAATGTTCCATTCAAGAATCTTTGTGAGGTCTGAATTCTGCATTTTAGATGAGATGTGGTAATTTTCATGGCCACATAGTTGTCTTTTAACTTCTCTAGGTATTTTAACAAAGTTTCTCATGATGTCAAGAAGATAAATTGTCAAGAAGTACAAAATGACAGGTTGTGATCAACAATTATGGTATGAAGGGAATGGTGGACCTCAGCCCTCATAACAGTGTACCTATAGGCTTTATTTAGAAAAATGTACATCATTTCAGACAAAATAGTCTGAGTTCCAGTATAAGATGGTAGTGGTGGTGGTTTAGTCGCCAAGTTTTGCAACCCCGTGGGCTTTAGCCTGCCATGGATCCCATGCTCTGTCCAAGGGATTTTCCAGGCAAGCATACTGGGATTCTTAAGGGAATCTTCTTGACCCAAAGTTTGAACCTGCATCTCTTGCAATGAAGGCAGATTCTTTACCACTGAACTACTAGGGATTCCCACAAGATGATGCGTTACATGCAAATATGCTATCTCTTTCCCTAAACCTATTTAAAATGGCAGTGAAAATTAAGGAATAAATTCATAAAATTGCTGAGAGTACTTGGAGAAGGATAGGAAGACATAAGAAAACCAAAGTTTTGATTAATCTTTGGGAGACAGAAGATCATGTGGTATCTATTTTGTTATCTTTTGCTGCATTACAAATTACTCCAAACTTTAGTGAATGAAAACAACAAAAAGCATTCATTATCTCACATGTTTTCTGTGGATAAGGAACTTGATAGCAGCTTAACTGGGTGATTTTGAATCAGGTTCTCTCAAGAAGCTACAGTCAAGATGTCAGCTGGGAATTAACTGGGGCTGGAATGCTTACCTCTAAGATAGCTCGTTTATGTGTCTGGAAAGCTAGTTCCAGCTATTGGAAGACCTCAGATTCTCCCCCAAAGCTTTGGAAAACAATCAACTTACTTGACATTGTATTGTAGGAGTGATAAAACGGACAAATAATGAAAACTGAGAGATGGAAAGGGAAAGCAGTGTACTGAAAATAAAAATGCTGAAAAATGAATATTATTAAAAAAACAAGTAAGTAAATGATAATAACAATTGGAAGGTGAAAGAGAGACAAAACATCATATCCATAGAATTGAATGCTACTCATCAGTGAAAAGGAAAGAGCTATTGACACATGTTATATTAAGGATTGGACTCAGAAGCATTCTGTGGTATCATTAAAAAAAAGATACAAGTGAACTTATGTACAAAACTGAAACAGACTCACAAGTTTTGAAAGCAAACTTATGGTTACCAAAGGGGAAACATGAGGTAGTGGAAGGATAAATTAGGAATTTGGGATTACTATGGACACACTAATGTATATAAAATAGATAACCAATAAAGACTTATCATATTGCACAGGGACCTCTACTCCATATTCTGTAATAACATATATGAGTAAAGGATATGTAAAAGAATGAATCTATGTATATGTGTAACTGAATCACTTTGTTGTACACCTGAAACTAGCACATTATAAATCAACCATACTCCAATAAAAAATATGTAAAATAAAAGAAGCCAAGCACAATTATCACATCGTATGATCTTGTTTATATGCAATGTCCCAAAAAGGCAACAACAAAAATAGAGACAATATTGGGTTAGTGGTTGCCAGAAGCTGAGATGGGATTAGGTATTAACTATAAATGGGCATGAGGATCCTATTGGGGAGATGAAATGTTATAAAACTGATCTACACTGAAGGTTTCACCACTAGGTAAAGTTAATAAAAATTATTGAATTGTATACTTGAAATGGATGAATTCATGATACAAAACTATTCTTCAATAAAGTTAAAAATATATTGAATGTGGATAGGATAACTGCACACAATACTTTCATAGTACTTTAATGATATCAGTAGTACAGATGAAGGTAAATATAAAATACAAACTGTCCTAAAAAGAAAGAATTTGAGTGATGGTGTGATTTGTGGCACTGTTTAAAACTAACTGCTTATTTTTCATTACTACAAACGTAATACATGTCCACTGAAAAAATTTTTAGAAAATTTAGATCTATATGATGAAGGACAAGGGGGCTTTCCTGATGGATCAATGGGCCAAGAATCTGCCTTCAATGCAGGAGACATAGGCTCAATCCTTGGGTTGGTAAGCTCTCTTGGAGAAGGAAATGGCAACCCACTCCAGTATTCTTGCCTGAAAAATTCCAAGGACAGAGGAGCGTGGTGGGCTATAGTCCATAGGGTCACAGAACGGGATACAACTGAGTGACTAAGCCCACACACCATGAAAGGCATAAGTTTTTTTAAAAAATATTGAAATGTAGTGAATTTACAATGCTGTGTAAGTTTCAAGTGTATAGCAAAGTGATTCAATTATATATAAATATAATTATAATGTATAATTCAGTTATATAATCTGATATATATGTATGTGAATGCATGCTAAGACTCTTCAGTTGTATCAGACTCTTTGAGACCCCAAGGACTGTAGCCTGCCAGGCTCCTCTGTCCATAGGATTCTCCAGGCAGAATACTAGAGTGGTTGCCATGCCCTCCTCAAAGCGATTGTCCCGACCCAGGGATTGAATCCGCATCTCTTACATTTTCTGCATTGGAAGGTGAGTTCTTTACCACTAGTGCAACCTGGGAAATCCCTTGTGTGTGTGTGTGTGTGTGTGTGTGTGTGTGTGTATACATACATGGGACTTCCCTGGTGGCTCTGATGATAAAGAATCTGCCTGCAATGCCAGAGACCTGGGTTTGATCCATGGGTTGGGAAGATTCTCTAGAGAAGGGATACATATCACATATTTTTAGCAATTCATTTGTTGACATTTAGATTGCTTCCATGTCTTCAGTTCAGTTCAATTCATTCACTCAGTTGTGTCCAACTCTTTGAGACCCCGTGAACTGCAGCACACCAGGCCTCCTATCCATTGCCAACACCTGGCATTTACACAAACTCATATGCATTGAGTCAGTGATCCCATCCAACCATCTCATCCTCTGTCATCCCCTTCTCTTCCTGCCTTCAGTCTTTCCCAGCATCAGGGCCTTTTCAAATAAGTCAGTTCTTCACATCAGGTGGCCAAAGTATTGGAGTTTCAGCTTCAACGTCAGTCCTTCCAATGAACACTCAGGACTGATTTCCTTTAGGATGGAATGGTTGGATCTCCTTGCAGTCCAAGGGACTCTCAAGAGTCTTCTCCAACACCACAGTTCAAAAGCATCAATTCTTCAGGTCTCAGCTTTCTTGATAGTCCAACTCTCACATCCATACATGACTACTGGAAAAACCATAGCCTTGACTAGACGGATCTTTGTTGGCAAAGTAATGTTTCTGCTTTTGAATATGCTGTCTAGGTTGGTCACAACTTTTTTCCCCAGGAGAAGTGTCTTTTAATTCATGATGGCAGACATCATCTGCAGTGATTTTGGAGACCCCCAAAATAAAATTTGTCATTGTTTCCATGGTTTGTGCATCTATTTGCCATTAAGTGATGGGACTGGATGCCATGATCTTAGTTTTCTAAATATTGACCTTTAAGCCAACATTTTAACTCTCTTCTTTCACTTTCACAAGAGGCTCTTTAGTTATTCACTTTCTGCCATAAGGGTGATGTTATGGTGATGCATATCTGAGGTTATTGATATTTCTCCCGGCAATCTTGATTTCATTCTGTGCTTCCTTGAGTCCAACATTCCACATGATGTACTCTGCATATAAGTTAAACAAGCAGGGTGACAATATACAGCCTTGACGTACTCCTTTCCCAGTTTGGAAACAGTTTGTTGTTCCATGTCCAGTTCCAACTATTGCTTCCTGAACTGCATACAGATTTCTCGAGAGACAGGTCAGGGGGTCTGGTATTCCCATCTTTTTAAGAATTTTCCAGAGTTTGTTGTGATCCACACAGTCAAAGGCTTTGACATAGCCAGCAAAGCAGAGATAGATGTTTTTCTGGAACTCTCTTGCTTTTTCAATGATCCAGCGGATGTTGGCAATTTGATCTCTGGTTCCTCTGTCTTTTCTAAATCCAGCTTGAACATCAGGAAGTTCACGGTTCACATACTGTTGAAGCCTGATGTGGAGAATTTTGAGCATTACTAGTGTGTAAGATGAGTGCAGTTGTGCAGTAGTTTGAGCATTCTTTCTTTGGGGTTGGAATGAAAACTGACTTTTTCCAGTCCTGTGGCCATTGCTGAGTTTGCCAAGTTTGCTGGCATATTAAGTGCAGCACTTCCACAGTATCATCTATTACGATTTGAAATACTAAATAGTGTTGTTGTGAACATTGTGGGTGCATGCATCTTTGAAACAATGCTTGTGTCTGGATATAAGGGCATTCAAATGACCTACAGTGTCCCTACCCAGGATAACCATTATTAACATTCAGTGTATGTATTTCTGGCTTCTTTTTTCTATTCTTAAGCAGATTTAAATGTGTAAAAACTTTTGTAATTTTCATGAAGCTAATTGAAACCTTTCATTTTTTGTGTCTTTAGGAAATCATTATGAATTATACAATTTTATATACCAAGATGTTAATTAAATAAAAATGATGGTTGAAACTGAGCTTGGAAGAAATGGAAGTGTTGAAAGCAATAAAATTGGCAGGTTCAACAGAGTGTCACAGAAAATTTAATTGAAAGCTATGAGCATGCATGCATGAGTTGGAAAAATGGATTTTCCTCTAAAACTGTAACTCTAGAATGAGTAAAATGCAATCATTTTAATGCATGATATAGGGTGCTCAGGGCTGGTGCACCGGGATGACCCAGAGGGATGGAATAGGGAGGGAGGTGGGAAGGGGGTTATGGAAGGGGAACACATGTATACCCATGGCGGATTCATGTCAATGTATGGCAAAACCAACACAATAATGTAAAGAAAAAAGTCTTTCTTGAATTTGTTACAATAAAAAAAATGTGAAAACTGAGGCCCAGAAGTCTTGTGAATTTTCACACAAAAGGTAAGACCAGAGTAAAAATGCATGTTTCCTCACTTCCTGTTCACATTTTTATCTCTGAACTTTGGTAGGACCAGAGCTGTAGGAAAAATGTGAAGGTCACCAGTGCAATTTCCTGCCATTCTTGCTCCAAAGTGTCTCATTGTGGGTATGTTCAATATTTATAGATGTTGCTTCTGTAGGCTAAAGTCAGACCTTTGCAGAAGTAGGGACATTTTAACATATAGTATCTTTTCCTCTTATTGTAGGCCATCTGTCTGGGTAAACCAAACTATTTTCTTTGCCCTTCCATATTGGCCTTGATTTAGAATCAATGTCACTATGATCAGATTGGGGAGTTCTGTTAGCAAGCCTCCAGAAGTAATGAAAATGACATAATAACTTTACTTCATGGGTGAGATATTCTGAGTTTGCTATTTGAGAAAATAATGATACTTGTCATATATTTCCTCTAAATAAATCTGGCTTTAATACCAAAAGTCCCTGTTTTCTTCACTTCTGCTTATTTTCTGTCACTCAAACTGATGCTTGCTGTCAATATCTCCTCACTATAAGTGTAAGCAGAAACATTTAAAGAAAGTGGTATTGTTTTATTTTGGGGTTAGCAATTTTCCAGGACCCATTGGCAGAGTGCTTAGCTCTAAAGAATCACATGTGTTTGCTTTGTTCTAAATATAGGCCAAACAGAATGCAGTAGAGCCTGAAGGCTTCAGACTTTGGACTTAGGAATATTAAAAAAAACTTCAGGGAAGTAATAGCTCCTTCCCAAAACTAAACAAATAAGCAAGTTTCTGCTAAATGCAGGGAACAAATGGAAGGATATCAGATTTTCTTCTCAAATTTTTTGGTTGTTTTTAAAAACTTTTTTTTTTTTTTTTACTTTAAAACTGTAAAACCAAAGTTAGCCTTCAGTGGTACAGTCACTCATTGCTATATTGGTAAATGGTAACCACTGTGTGGTCTTGCTGGACCACAGGAAGGGCTGCAGTGTAATGGATGTGACCACTTTGAAAAAGCACATCATTAGAATTTTTTTCTTTGAACTCTGCCCTTTATAATATTTTGTGTATAGGTCTGGCATAAGGCCAAAGAGCAAGTCTTCTGCCTTTGGTTTATGTTGCCAGTGAGATGAGGAAGTGCATATGTAACATGTGGTATTAATATTATTAGGTTCTGTTTTACATTGTTTCTCAAACTAGAAACTGTAGATCTTTGTGGCCTATGGACATATTTTCAGAGATATACAAGGTTTTTTTGTATATTTTTCAAATTTTAAAGATATTATAAGTTATCAAAAATATATTAAAAAATATGACAATCAGCTTCTGTGCTAGGTGCTCGCACCGCCACAACAGAGTCCCTTACACTGGGTGACTTAAGCATTAGAGCTTTGTCTCCCAGTTTTGGAGGCTTGAAGTCCAAGATTAAGGTGCTGACAAGGTTGGTGCCTTCTGAGGGCTATTAGAGAATCTGTTTCATGCCTCTTTGCTAGCTTCTGGAGGTTTGCTGACCATCTTTCACTTCTTTGCTTGTAGATGCCAAAGATTTCTGCCTTCATTTTCACACAGCATGATCTTTGTGTTTGTGTCTGTCTGAATCCAAATTTCTCTTTTTTATGAGGACACCAGTGATATCAAATTAGAGTTCACTCTCATGACCTCATCTTAACTTGGTTATCTGCAAAGACTCTATTTCCATATAAAGTCATGTTCATGGTTACTGGCGAATAAGATTACAACATCTTTAGGGGAGACACACTTCAACCCATAACATCTTCTAAATAACTACTGCCAATTTGATTTTATAATTGAGATAAAGAAAAAGGGTACTATTATAATTATTTCATCAAGAGAAAAAATGCAGAGATGACTTAATTTTTAAAGAGAAGGGCAGGCAGTATCATGTCAAGATAACCTACAGAAAGTTTCTGTAGGGAAACTTTCACATAGACATGCATATTACAGAAGCTGAAATAAAGAACAATGACAGGATTTGGTAAAACAGACATAACGAATCTAAAGAAATCTGCACTGCAAATGTTGTATTTGTAAACCCTCTTAAAGTAGCAATTTGTGTGCATTTCTACATAGAATCCAACTTAAGATTTAGTCTTGGATCTGTGTAACTGGAAACAAATTTGGGCATAACACTATGGAGGGGGGTTCCGGAGGGGAAGCATATGTAAACCCATGGTGATATCATGACAATGTATGGCAAAAACAATAATAAAAAAAAAAAATGGAAAAAAATGAAAAAAAAAAAGAACTTAGGTTTTCTTAAAGGGTAAGTTAGATATAGAGAAAATATTCAAATTTTACATTTTAATAATTATAGTAACAATAATAATAGTCATTTATTATTGAAGACTTTCATATCAAGCATTGTGTGCTTAGTTGCTCAGTCATCTCAGACTCTTTGGAGTCCATGGACCCCATGGACTGTAGCCCACCAGGCTCCTCTGCTCATGGGATTCTCCTGGTGAGAATACTGGAGTGGGTAGCCAGTCCCTTCTCCTGGGGAATCTTCAGGCATTACATAAAATGTTAACCCTTCTCTTCATTCACCCAAGTTATTACAGTCGCCACTTAGCAAATGAAAAATCTGCTGGGATTGGTATTTTATTCTTTTTTATCTGAACCCCAAATTTTTACTCTTTTCACTATATTTTTATGTTTTTAAAGATCACTTAAGCTTATGTAAGGAAGATGAAAATTTCTCTATGAGTGTATCCTACACTTTGGCTTTTAATATCAGGAGCTCTTTAAATCATGTGTTGTCACTCTTATACATACAATATCAAAGAGTAGATATCATATAAAGTGACCTCCAGGTCCATGAATCTAGTTGGAAACATAAACCTGATATTTGGTCCATGGTCCAACTAGACCTGCAGGTCTTAATAGAATGTTTCTCTGAGTTGATTACATTGAGAAGCTCAAGGAAGCAATGGCTCACCCTAATGAGATTAAATCTATAATAATCCAGGAATTAACAAAACACTTAAACAATGTTGATAATGGTGCCCCCACCTCATCTTGGGAGAGAGAGATCAAAAGTAGTGGCTAGTCCCTAACCATGAAATTATTAGCTAGGAACTTGTTTCCAGATCTTTAATGGAAAGTTACACTTTCTTTCAAAGTTTTCAAGATTCTCCACCATGACAGCATTGTTCCTTGGGTGCACGGGTGAACTTCTATAATTAAGGAGGGCTGCCTTGAGATTAATTTGAGTTTGCCAAGAAGTTTCTTTCGTTTTTAAAGTACAAATAAAAGAAATTTTCATTTTCACCAAAAATTTAATGGAACAATATATTAGCTGTTTTGTTCCACTACCTTCTGCCATTTTTCAGGAAACTTCATAATTTCATCTTCTCAAAACTTTTAATCTTTTGAACAAAGACACTATTCCAGGTGCCTTTTGCAATTTTTGAGGAATCTAAGTTTTTTCCATTAGGAGAATTTTGTAAAGACTGAAATAAATGGAAATCTGAAGGTACAAAACACATTAAGTGAGACAAAACGTCTGGTGAATATGGCAGATGAACCAATACTTCTCAGCCAAGCTGTAGCAGTTTTTACCTGGTCATCAAAGAAATATGTGATCTTGCATTATCCTGATGGAAGATTATACATTTTCTATTGACTAATTCTAGATGCTTTTTGTCAAGTGCTGCTTTTAGTTGGTCTGATTGAGGGCAGTACTTGCTGGAATTAAGCATTTGGTTTTCTGGAAGAAGCTCTTTAAATAGAGAACTCCCTTCCAATCTCACCACAGATGCAACATCACTTTCTCTGAATGAAGACCAGACTTTGGTGTGGTTGGTGGTGGTTTATTTTGCTTGCTCCATGATCTCTTTTGTTCCACATTATTGTATAGTATCCACTTTTCATTACCTATCACAATTTGTTTCAAAAACAGAACTTTTCATTACATTTAAGTAGAGATGTGCTTGTGCAAATACAGTCAAAAAGTTTTTTTTGCTTATCTTATGTGAAACCCAAACATCAAAGTGATTAACATAGCCAAGCTGGTGGAAGTGGTTTTCAAAGATTGATTTGGAAATTTTGAATATGTCAGCCATCTCTGGCTTGATATAGTATTGATCGTTCTCAACTAATGTCTTGATTTGATTGCTATCAACTTCAGCTGGTCTACCTGACTGTAGAGCATTGTCCAGCATGAAATCTCTAGCAAAAAACTTCACAGACCACTCTTGACGTGTTCAGTCAGTCTCAGCACCTTCTCCATATACTGAAAACATTTTTTTCCCTGCATTTCTGTTACATTTTTGACTACCAAAAGATTCACCAATTTTGATAAGTTTTTAAAAAATGCATGCTAATATGACAGCTAGAATTGTTTCAAATGAAGTTAAAGACAGCTAAGCACTGCTAGAGCCATCTTTTGAGAAACACCAGATGAACATTTTGGCTAAGCCAAATATTTAGGTAAAATTGTCTCCTGGGAGATTTTAGAATAATTAAATCTGACAGAAAAACTGGTCACTTTTAAAGATGGTAATTTCCATGAAGACTGGATATTTTAAGAGTGGTGCTGCATGGCTCAGGAGTGGCTGATGGGAGCTACCCCATGTCCAAGGTCAGGAGAGGCGACTGCACTTTGCTGGAGCAGCTGTGAAGAGATAGCCCACGTAAGAGGGCTAAGAGAAGCCCAAGTAAGATGGTAGGCACTGAGAGAGGGCATCAGAAGGCAGACAGACTGAAACCACAATCACAGACAACTAGCCAATCTGATCACACGGACCACAGCCTTGCCTAACTCAATGAAACTAAGCCATGCTGTGTGGGGCCACTCAAGATGGATGGGTCATGGTGGAGAGGCCTGACAGAATGTGGTCCAATGGAGAAGGGAATGGCAAACTACTTCAGTATTCTTGCCTTGAGAACCCCATGAAGAGTATGAAAATGCAAAAAGATAGGACACTGAAAGATGAACTTCCCAGATCGGTATGTGCCCAAAATGCTACTGGAGATCAGTGGAGAAATAACTCCAGAAAGAATGAAGGGATAGAACCAAGGAAAAAACAACACCAAGTTGTGGATATGACTGATGATAGAAGAAAGGTTTGATGCTATAAAGATCAATATTGCATAAGAACCTGGAATGTTAGGTCCATGAATCAAGGCAAATTGGAAGTGGTCAAACAGGTGATGGCAAGAGTGAACATCAACATTTTAGTAATCAGTGAACTAAGATGGACTGGAATGGGTGAATTTAACTCAGATGACCATTATATCTACTACTGTGGGGAGGAATCCCTTAGAAGAAATGGAGTAGCCATCAGAGTCAACAAAAGAATCCAAAATGCAGCACTTGGATGCAATCTCAAAAATAACAGAATGATCTCTGTTTGTTTCCAAGGCAAACCATTCAATATTAGAGTAATCTAAGTCTAGGCCCCGACCAGTAGTGCTAAAGAAGCTGAAGTTGAATGGTTCTTTGACGACCTACAGACCTTTTAGAACTAACACCCCAAAAAGATGTTATTTTCATTATAGGGTACTGGAATGCAAAAGTAGGAAGTCAAGAAACACCTGGTGTAACAGGAAAATTTAGCCTTGGAGTACAGAATGAAGCAGTCAAAGGCTAATAGAATTTTGCCAAGAGAAAACATTGATCATAGCAAACACTGTCTTTCAACAACACAAGAGAAGACTTTACACATGGACATCACCAGATGGCCAATGTCAAAATCAGATTGATTATATTCTTTGCAGCCAAAGAGGGAGAAGCTCTATACAATCAGCAAAAACAAGACCAGGAGCTGACTGTGGCTCAGATCATGAACTCCTTATTGCCAAACTCATACTTAAATTGAAGAAAGTGGGGAAAACCACTAGACCACTCAGGTATGACTTAAATCAAATCCCTTATGATTATACAGTGGAAGTGAGAAATAGATTTATGGGGCTAGATCTTATAGAGTGGCTGATGGACTATGGACAGAGGTTCATGACATTGTACAGGAGAAAGGAATCAAAATCATCCCCAAGAAAAAGAAATGCAAAAAGGCAAAATGGCTGTCTGAGGAGGACTTACAAATAGCTGTGAAAAGAAGAGAAGTGAAAAGCAAAGGAGAAAAGGAAAGATAGAAGCAACTGAATGCAGAGTTCCAAAGAATAGCACGGAGAGATAAGAAAGCCTTCCTCAGTGATCAGTGCAAAGAAATAGAGGAAAACAATAGAATGGGAAAGACTAGAGATCTCTTCAAGAAAATTAGAGATACCAAGGGAACATTTCATGCAAAGATGGGCTCAGTAAAGGACAGAAATGGTATGGACCTAACAGAAGCAGAAGATATTAAGAAGAGGTGGCAAGAATACACAGGAGAACTATACAAGAAGATCTTCATGAGCCAGATAATCACGATGGTGTGATCACTCACCTAGAGCCAGACATCCTGGAATGTGAAGTCAAGTGGGCCTTAGGAAGCATCACTACGAACAAAGCTAGTGGAGGAGATGGAATTCCAGTTGAGCTATTGTAAATCCTAAAAGATGATGCTGTGAAAGTGCTGCACTCAATGTCAGCAAATTTGGAAAACTCAACAGTGGCCACCAGGCTGGAAAAGGTCAATTTTCATTCCAATCCCAAAGAAAGGCAATGGCAAAGAATGCTCAAACTACCGCACAATTGTACTCATTTCATGCACTAGTAAAGTAATGCTCAAAATTCTCCAAGCCAGGCTTCAACAGCATGTGAACTGTGAACTTCCAGATGTGTAATCTGGATTTAGAAAAGGCAGATGAACCAGAGATCAAATTGCCAACATCTGTTGGATCATTGAAAAAGCAAGAGAGTTCCAAAAAAACATATATTTCTGCTTTATTGACTACGCCAAAGTCTTTGACTGTGTGGATCACAACAAACTCTGGAAAATTCTTCAAGACATGGGACTACCAGACCACCTGACCTGCCTCTTGGGGAACCTGTAAGCAGGTCAGGAAGCAACAGTTAGAACTGGACATGGAACAACAGACTGGGTTTCAAATAGGAAAAGCAGTATGTCAAGGCTGTCACCCTGCTTATTTAACTTATATGCAGAGTACATCATGCGGAATGCTGGGCTCGAGGAAGCACAGGATGAAATCAAGATTGTCACGATAAATATCAATGACCTCAGATATGCAGATGATACCACCCTTATCGCAGAAAGTGAAGAGGAACTAAAGAGCCTCTTGATGAAAGTGAAAGGGGAAAATGAAAAACTTTCTTAAAGCTTAACATTCAGAAAACTAAGATCATGGAATCCGATCCCATCACTTCATGACAAATAGATGGGGAAACAGTGGACACAGTGTCAGACTTTATTTATTTGGGCTCCAAAATCACTGCAGCCATGAAATTAAAAGACACTTACTCCTTGGAAGGAAAGTTATGACCAACGTAGATAACATATTGAAAAGCAGAGACATTACTTCATAAACAAAGGTCCGTCTACTTAAGGCTATGATTTTTCCAGTAGTCATGAATGGATGTGAGTGTTAGACTATCAAGAAAGCTGAGCGCCAAAGAATTGATGCTTTTGAACTGTGATGTTGAAGAAGAATCTTGAGAGTCCCTTGGACTTCAAGGAGATCCAATCAGTCAATCCTAAAGGAGATCAATCTTGAGTATTTATTGGAAGGACTGATGTTGAAGCTGAAACTCCAATACTTTGGCCACCTGATGCAAAGAGCTGACTCATTTGAAAAGATCCTGATGCTGGGAAAGATTGAAGGAGAAGAGGAGAAGGGAACAACAGAGGATGAGATGGTTGGATGACATTACTGACTCAGTGGACATGA
The DNA here is from genome assembly GCA_007570785.1 of Antilocapra americana. NCBI lineage: Eukaryota > Metazoa > Chordata > Mammalia > Artiodactyla > Antilocapridae > Antilocapra > Antilocapra americana. The sequence goes on along the minus strand of ML660204.1, from coordinate 12,768,355 downwards.
GTTTGGGTGAACTCCAGGAGTTGGTGACGGACAGGGAGGCCTGGCGTGCTGCAGTTCATGGGGTCGCAAAGAGTTGGACATGACTGAGTGACTGAACTGAATTGACTGAATTTCCATGAAGGTTAGACATTTATTATTGCTTATGAATCCACTTGGTTCCTTTCCCTCTGTCTATATTTGTGATATCAAATATTCCATACTTTACTGCAGGCTAGATGTAAATCATGAATGCTGCTGCTGCTACTATGTCGATTCAGTCGTGTCTGACTCTGTGAGACCCCGTAGACAGTAACCCACCAGGCTCCCACGTCCCTGGGATCTCCAGGCAAGAACACTGGAGTGGGTTGCCATTTCTTTCTCCAATGCATGAAAGTGAAAAAGGAAAGTGAAGTTGCTCAGTCATATCCGACTCTTAGCAACCCCATGGACTGTAGCTCATCAGGCTCCTCCATCCATGGGACTCTCCAAGCAAGAGTATTCGGGTGGATTGTCATTTTCTTCTCCAAAATCATGAATGAAATTATGTTTAAGGGGTACAGCCAGCTTGTTTCCATTGGAGATTATCTCTGATTGAAAAATAAACTTTGCTGTGCTATTTAAAAAATTTTGTTTCATTTTCTTGCTTAGACAAGTAAGCACAAAGATCAGAAATGGCATATGCAATACAATAGTTCAATTGCACCACCTGGAAAGTACACAAAAACTGTTTCACATTGTGGTTGGTTGTGTCTAGGAACAAGTATGTTGAAGGAAATAATTTATTGTAACAAAATAGTTGTCTTATCCTATCAGTGTTCCCAGGATAGGAAATCTACCAAGAAGTCTTAATCATGTCATAAATGCTTTTGCCTCAAATAAAAAAAAAAAGTATCATACAGCATATCAAAAGAATGGAATATTGAGTAGTAATTTTTCCTTATTTTCTCTTCCTCTTCTCTTCCCAATCCCCGTCCTTTCTCTTTTAGTTTGTTCCCTATTTATTTTAGGTATTAATAGAGTTTCTTATTTTATGATAACAGTATTAAGTTTTTTTTTTTTTTTGATGAATACTTTGTTGAGTTTGAAGTTTCAAAGCCAGAGAAGCAAATCTTTCTTGTTTCTGTTTTTGAAACGTTCCTTTTGCTGGCTATCTATATCAGATCAAATACACTTTTGACACACAAGGTGATAAATGCATTGCAACATTTTACAATCTCAAAGAGTCTTGACTACCCAAACAGTGAAAGCAAATTTGACTGAAGATTTTGTATCCCAGTGTTGCTTGTCAATTCTTATACACTGAAAGGTGTAAATCATGACAAAACAAGTTGTCATTATTTTATGTATACCAACACCAAATGTGAATTTTGCTGATACAATAGGTAGCTGGGCCCTTGAGAAAATCTTGTAACATTGAGTATATGTGCTTGTGTGTGTGTGTGTGTGCGTGTGCACATGTACTGTGGGGAACAGAAAGATGAAGAGACACTAGAAGTGCTTATATGTGTGGTGATTGCTGATCTCAGGACAGAAGGCAGGCTCTCTTCATCTTCCTGGTGTTCAACCTGAGTCACCAAAAGTTGGATTGAGTTCAACCACTGACCAAGGGTAGAGATTTTGCTGAATCCAGAGGGTGCTGAAGGTCTAGGTTTGCACAGGAGGGGCTTCTCCTGACTCCCTCTTCTGCTGAGGGTATAGAGGTTATATTTGTGAAAGATGCTCAGTCAACTTGAGAATATTTACAGTGCTCTGAGCACTGACCCCAAGTTTGTAGGCCTTTTTTTTTTTCTTATCAGAGGCTGGTTTGATCTTCCCTACTTAATCTTGAGTTATCATCAATGTGGGCTGGATGAAGGAATCTCCCTGAATCTTTGACAGAAGCCTTCATATTCCACAGGCTAAGAAAATTGAATTAGCAATGGAAGCAACAGGACAGAGGTTGAATTCAGAAGCCAAGGAAAGGAGGAACCTCAGTAGAGGCCAGAGAAATGTGAAGACCAGACAGCTTACAGGTAACCTAAATGACATTCAAGCAGATGTAGAAGAGAAAAAGGGGACAGAGAAAACCCCCAAGCCTGAGTCAGTATTTGTTACAAAGGGACTAGTTTTTAATTTGGAAGTTACTAAACTTCTTTACCTGGGCAAAATCAAGAATTTTCCACCTTGACTAGTTTCCTAGGGCTGCTATAGCAAGGTACTGTAAATTGAGTGACTTCAAACAGTAAAATTTTGTTCTCTCATAGTTTTGGAGGCTTGAAGTCTGAAACCAAGGTGTCAGCAGGCCACGCTCTCTCTGAAGGCTCTAGGAGAGGATACTTCCTTGCATCTTCCCAGCTTCTGATGATTATCAGCAATCCTTGGCCTTCCTCAGCTGGTAGACACATCACTCCAGTCTTTTCCTACAGTCATATGGCATTTCACTGTGTGCCTGTGTCTCTGTTTCCTCTTCTTAAAATGATCCCAGCCATTGGGTTGGTTCACTCTAATCCAGTTTAAATTCAAATTAAATTGATTACATCTGCAAAGACCCTGTTTCCAAATGTCATATTATGATGTTTCAGGTGAATATGAACATTGGACTCAGTACAATTAGTAATGAAGGTTCATGAGTGAGTAAAATTTTATGTGTAAACAAATAAATGTTAAACCTTGTACACTGAGTTGCAGCTGTTAATTTAGCACCTGGAGACATGGGTTTCCCTACCTTTGCATAAGGTAAATCTGCCTCCAAGGAGTGACATGAGTGATGGTGTTCTATTGAAAACTGGAAAATGCGTGTCAGCCTAGAAAAAAAGTGGACCTGAAAGACATCAAATCTTGCATCCAAATATATTATCCTTTCAGCAAGTTGGTAAACATCTTTGAGCCTTAGTCTTTGCATATATAAAATGGGGATAAAAATGCATAGCAGGGCAGTTATGAATATTAAATGATATATCTGTTTAGTAGCCACACCACATTCAGTGCTTGGTGGTTTGGTGATGGCTTGAAATAAACATTCATCTAATTCCCTTCTTTAATTCATGCTCCCTTAGAATAGTTCTGTATTTATCCTTCCCTAGTGAAGTACACTGAGGTTTCTGCAGTACTTTTAACTTGAGCTTCTTTTTTTCCTCTGAGAAATTAATACAAATTAACTAAATATTTGGGAAATAAAATTGGTAATGGAGGTTTCAGGGATTATGTTCAACCCTCATTTCTCATTTTCTAGGATATGATAAAAGAGATGTAGCAAATAGGCATCAATACCTGTTCTGCTGTGCTTTCTGGAATGCATCTGGATGACTTTCAAATCCACAGAAAATCTAGAGGTTGAAAATAAGACAGGAAAAAAAGCTGATGAGAATACAGAGGAAAAATTGAGCCAGAATTACAAAAGTATGTATTTTATCAAACTCCATCAATTTAATTGCAAAATGTTCCAAGGCACCTCATTGTGACATTTATCATGTTGCTTGCAATGACCTCTTTTCTAAGTCTGTCTTTTCTATTTTATAGTCTAGTGTTCATCCATTCTTGTCAAAGGTCAATTGACTGGTAAAGAACCTGCCTGCCATTGCAGGAGACACAAGAGGTTCAAACATAGGTTCAAATCCTGCGTCAAGAAGATACCCTGGAGAAGGTAATGGCAGCTCACTCCAGTATTCTTGCCCAGAAAATTCCATCAACAGAGGAGCCTGGTGGGCTACAGTCCATGGAGTCACAAAGAGTTGGACACACACACACACACACACACACACACACACACATTAACAATGGTTAGGCCTGGTGAAGTACATTAGGGCTTCAAAAATGCTTAAGACAGATGCAGACTTACTAGTATGCAGCTGATTCTCTTAAAGCTTTCCATGGAAACTCATGCTTAAAGCTCATGAAACCCAGTTTGAGAAAGCCCAGGACATTCCCACCTTCTACCACAAATTATGTTGATATTGTTACCTCAAAAGAGGCAGAGTGCTCTACTAACAGACCAGTTTGTAAATTTATACAGACACTCATCTGGTACTTTCTTTGTATCTCTTGTAGAAACTTATAACTCTGTGTTGCACTTGTTATTGACTGTGAGTTTTATGTCCCCTACTGCTCCTTAGAAGAAAAGTTATGACCAACTTAGACAGCATATTAAAAAGCAGAGATGTTACTTTGCCAACAAAATCTGTCAAGTCAAAGCTATGGTTTTTCCAGTAGTCATGTATGGATGTGAGTTGGGCTATAAAGAAAGCTGAGAGCTGAAGAATCAATCCTGTGGTGTTGGAGAAGACTCTTGAAAGTCCCTTGGACAGCAAGGAGATCTAACCAGTCTATCCTAAAGGAAATCAGTCCTGAATATTCATTGAAAGGAGTGATGCTGAAGCTTCAACTCCAATGTGTACCTATTTGGCAAATTCAAATGACTCAGAAGTATATAAATTAAAAAGACCTCTTCTCTCCTATAGCTCTACCCCTCCCATCACCATTTTTGCTCAAACCTCGATAATCTGTACTAATAATTTGGTAAATGTTCCTTAAAACATTTTGTAAATTCATTTATGTTTTTACAAATACGTACGTGCAGAAGTTTTTTTTTATGAGAAGCTATTGTATTTTTTCATGTTATATTTTTCCATTGCTTTCGCTGTTACACTTTCTATCTTTTGGACTTTATTCCAAATCAGTATATGCAGATCTTTTTTTCCATGTTAACAAATAGATGAATCACTCACATTAAAAATATATTTATTTTCATTTATTTTATATATTTTTTGCTTTGATCATGACTATGGCATGTGTGTGTGCATTTGTTCATGCACTGTTTATAGTTTTTCCTTTTGAATTTGAGACAATGCATTTTTAGTCTTCTATGTTGAAGTCAAAAGATGGAAAAGCTGTTGAGAATGGTAGCATGAATTATTCTGTCTTTGTATAAGTACTTTTTTGATATATATTCATGCATACATACTGTAAGTAGATCAGACTGTACAGCAATACATCTACAAACTAGCTTTATATTTAGTTAATCTTAATTCCAAGCGTCTTGGCATATAAGGATTATGGAAAGAGCATGCACTTCCCTAATACTGCTTGGGAAATATCTGGCTTTCTCTTCATGATAGGACAGCCTTAGAATGCCTTTTGGAAGGTGTGCTCATTTCTCATTGAGAATGGTTTCTCCAGTGTTCCTTCAAACAGAGCCCACCTGTTATTGGCCTTTCTTTAGGAACACTTTGAAGTTCATATATTTCAATATGCTTTAAACATACATTTAATTAAGCATGCAGTTTATTTTGAAGCAGCTGACATTCACTTTTCCTGTCCTGTGTTTTGTGGCTTGTGTGACAAAAATATCTGTCCTAACAATGGAAGAAACCATAAAGTAGTAACTTCATTAAGTTGCTAGCACTATAATATAATCCTCTTGGCAGCCATCTCCATGGAGGGTGGCTGACTGCTGTGACCCTTTGGCTTCTCTGGGTATTGTTTCCTCACTTCTTTGTAGAGGAGTCTCAGTGAAAAGTGATTTTCCTTGGACTTGGGTTTTACTAATGATATATTTAATAAGGGAAAGAGAGTAAAAGCAAGGGCATCAATGATCACAAATATCAACATCTGGCAGAGCATTGAAATGAAAACTGATCATAGCTGCCTTTGACAGTTAATATTATTAAAATGTTCAACATGGAATTTCTATTTTAAATAAGAAACACTTGAAGGAAATGGTCAGGATTAACAGAAGCTTAAATTGAAACCATGTTGGTTGGTAGGTAATAGAATGCGAGAGACAAACACTGCATTTAATATAAAAGCATTCTTTACCTTCAAATTATCCATGTGGCCCTGTTTGTGCCACTGGAATTTGATTAGGTTTGGCTTTTTCAGGAAATCAGGAGGTAAGAAGAACCCATTTAATCTCTCATAAAGTGGTTCATTCCTTGCCCAAGCCTTTGGGTAATTCAGTTTATTAAAATGTTCTGGAGTTCAGGACTATTAACTCAGTGTTCTGCTATCCATATGCCTGCCTTTTGGACTGTGCTACAGTCTAACACCTGATTGGCTTGAACCTGAGAGTAATAGAGTCATCATACAATGGGATACCTTGTTAAGAACCCATTTTTTGGCCCATGCATTGTTACGTGAAGCTCAGAGGGTTCCCATCTGGCAGTTCCTCAGTCTGCATTTGTCTTGTCAGTGTACTTTTAATTTACTGAAACCAAGTTGCTAATTCTAATTCTCTTAATGAACCCAGGAGCATCTATGAGACCAAAAATAAAAATGCACTGTGTCATTGTGTCATTTTAAAAGAACTTACATTGACTTACAGTTCTGTTCTCTCTTCTTTGTGGGTCTTTGTTAATCAGCTCAACACCACACACACACACACACACACACACACACACACACACACACACATATGCATATGTTAGATATTTCCGTGAATTATAACTCGAGTATTATAAGAAAGCATCCATTCTGCATCATGACTATTCAAAATTTGAGAGAATTTTTAGTGGCGATAGATACTCAAGAAGCAAAAATCTACTGAAGTATTCTTAAGAGGGAGCAACTGCTTTTATAAATCAGACTATCTTGGTTAATGTTAATACTGCTAGAAAAATATGTAAAGATTCCATAAAGCTGTTACTCCTAAGATGCTTCTTTGCTGCTCAGTGTCTTGCCTGTTTCTCCTCCTAAGATTCCAGCCACCAGCAGCTCTACTCAGATGGTTCCCCATGTCTATAGTCAATATCAATTCCATCAATAAATCTTTGATGAATAAAATTATGTTCAAGTCCATATTATCTATTATCCCTAAGTTATTTCAATAGCCTTTCAATAGGCTTTCCCCTTCTATAGCATGTACAAGTTTGCCAGAGTGGACTTTAAATGTTACCTTTTTGGTTCTTGTACTCATTATTCAAAAACTTTTAGTGCTGCTGAAATGTAGGATAAAATGAAAGGTCATTAGTCTCATAACATTTAAATCTATCCCAAATACCAGCTCAGCTTAGCCTCCTCTTTTTTTTTTTATTAAACATTTTTTTTATTAGTTTTGCCAAACAATGACATGATATCACCATGGATTTACATATGCTCCCCCTCCAGAACCTCCCTCCCTCCTCCCTCCCCCCGGGAAATCTCGTTGCACGAGTCCCAAGCATCAATCCTGGGCCGGCTATTGCTTAGACATATGATAATTAACATGTTTCAATGCCATTCTCCCATATCATCCCACCCTTTCCCTCATCCACAGAGGCCACGAGTCTATTCTATACATCTGCGTTCCTTTTGCTGTCTCGCATGCTGGGTTCTCGTTACCGTCTTTCTAAATTCCATATATATGCGTTAATATACTGTATTGTTGTTTTTGCTTCTGGCTTACTTCACTCTGGATAATGGGCTTCAGTTTCGTCCATCTGAGTAGAACTGATTCAAATGAATTTTTCCTTAATGCTGAGTAATATTCCATTGTGTATATGTACCAGAGCTTTCTTATCCATTCATCAGTTGATGGGCATCTAGGTTGGTTCCATGTCCTGGCTATTGTAAACAATGCAGCAATGAACACTGGGGTACACGTGTCTCTTTCAATTCTGGTTTCCTCTGTATATATGCCCAACAGTGGGATTGCTGGGTCATATGGCAGGACTATTTGCAGTTTTTTAAGGAACCTCCACACTGTTTTCCATAGAGGCTGTACTAGTTTGCAATCCCACCAACAGTGTAAGAGAGTTCCCTTTTCTCCACATCCTCTCCAGCATTTATTACTTGTGGATTTTTGGATTGCAGCCATTCTGAGTGGTGTAAAGTGATATCTCATTGTGGTTTTGATTTGCATTTCTCTGATAATGAGTGATGTTGAGCATCTTTTCATGTGTTTGTTAGCCATTTTTATGTCTTCTTTGGAGAAACGTCTGTTCAATTCTTTGGCCCACTTTTTGATTGGGTTGTTTATTTTCCTAAAATGGAGCTGCAGGAGTTGCTTGTATATTTTTGAGATTAATTGTTTGTCCATTGCTTCACTGGCTATTATTTTCTCCCATTCTGAAGGTTGTCTTTTCACCTTGCTTATAGTTTCCTTTGCAGTGCAGAAGCTTTTAATTTTAATTAGGTCCCATTTGTTTATTCGTGCTTTTATTTCCAATATTCTGGGAGGTGGGTCATGTAGGATCTTGCTTTGGTTGATGTCAGAGAGTGTTTTCCCAATGTTATCCTCTAGGAGTTTTATAGTTTTTGCTCTTATGCTTAGATCTTTGATCCATTTTGAATTTATCTTTGTGTATGGTGTTAGAAAGTGTTCTAGTTTCATTCTTTTACAAGTGGCTATCCAGTTTTCCCAGCACCACTTGTTAAAGAGGTTGTCTTTTCTCCATTGTATATTCATGCCTCCTTTGTCAAAGATAAGGTGTCCATAGATGCGTGGATTTATCTCTGGGCTATCTATTTTGTTCCATTGATCTATATTTCTGTCTTTGTGCCAGTACCATACTGTCTTAATGACTGTGGATTTGTAGTATAGCTTAAAGTCAGGTAGGTTGATTCCTCCAGTTCCATTCTTCTTTCTCAAGATTTCTTTGGCTATACGAGGTTTTTTGTATTTCCATACAAATTGTGAAATTATTTGTTCTAATTCTCTAAAAAAGACCTCTGGTAGCTTGATAGGAATTGCATTGAATCTATAGATTGCTTTGGGTAGTATACTCATTTTCACTATATTGATTCTTCCAATCCACGAACACGGCACATTTCTCCATCTGTTTGTGTCCTCTTTGATTTCTTTCATCAGTGTTTTATAGTTTTCTATATACAAGTCTTTTGTTTCTTTAGGTAGAAATACTCCTAAGTATCTTATTCTTTTTGATTCGATGGTGAATGGAATTGTTTCCATAATTTCTTTTTCTGTTTTTTCATTGTTAGTGTATAGAAATGCCAGGGATTTCTGTGTGTTGATTTTGTATCCTGAAAGTTTGCTATATTCACTGATTAGCTCTAGTAATTTTCTCGTAGAGTCTTTAGGGTTTTCAATATAGAGGATCATGTCATCTGCAAACAGAGAGAGTTTCACTTCTTCTTTTCCAATCTGGATTCCTTTGATTTCTTTATCTGCTCTGATTGCTGTGGCCAAGACTTCCAAAACTATGTTGAAAAGTAGTGGTGAGAGTGGGCACCCTTGTCTTGTTCCTGACTTCAGGGGGAATGATTTCAGTTTTTCACCATTGACGATAATGTTTGCTGTGGGTTTGTCATATTTAGCTTTTATTATGTTGAGGAATGTTCCTTCTATTCCTGCTTTTTGGAGGGTTTTTATCATAAATGGATGTTGAATTTTGTCAAAGGCTTTCTCTGCATCTATTGAGATAATCATGTGATTTTTATTTTTCAATTTGTTAATGTGGTGTATTACATTGATCGATTTACGAATATTGAAGAATCCTTGCATCCCTGGGATAAAGCCTACTTGATCATGATGTATGATTTTTTTAATGTGTTGTTGGATTCTATTTGCTAGAATTTTGTTAAGGATTTTTGCATCTAAGTTCATCAGTGATATTGGCCTGTAGTTTTCTTTTTTTGTGGCATCTTTGTCGGGTTTTGGAATTAGGGTGATGGTGGCCTCATAGAATGAGTTTGGAAGTTTACCTTCCTCTGCAATTTTCTGGAAGAGTTTGAGTAGAATAGGTGTTAGCTCTTCTCTAAATTTTTGGTAGAATTCGGCTGTGAAGCCATCTGGTCCTGGGCTTTTCTTTTTTGGAAGATTTCTGATTACGGTTTCAATTTCTGTGCTAGTGATGGGTCTATTAAGATTATCTATCTCTTCCTGGTTTAGTCTTGGAAAGTTATACTTTTCTAGGAATCTGTCCATTTCATCCAGGTTGTCCAGTTTATTTGCATATAGCTGCTGATAATAGTCTCTTATGATCCTTTGTATTTCTGTTTTCTGTTGTGATCTCTCCGTTTTCATTTCTAATTCTGTTGATTTGGTTCTTCTCCCTTTGTTTCTTGATGAGTCTGACTAATGGTTTGTCAATTTTATTTATCTTCTCAAAGAACCAGCTTTTGGATTGGTTGATTTTTGCTATGGTCTCTTTTGTTTGCTTTGCATTTATTTCTGCCCTGATCTTTAGGATTTCTTTCCTTCTACTTGACCTGGGCTTCTGCACTTCTTTCATTTCTAGTTGCTTTAGGTGTAAAGTAAGGTTATTTATTTGATTTTTTTCTTGTTTCCTGAGGTGAGCTTGAATTGCTATGAACCTTCCCCTTAGCACTGCTTTCACAGTGTCCCATAGGTTTTGGGCTGTTGTGTTTTCATTTTCATTCGTTTCCATGCATAACTGAATTTCATTTTTGATTTCTTCTGTGATTTGTTGGTTATTCAGCAGTGTGTTGTTGAGCCTCCATATGTTGGAGGTTTTGAATGGTTTTCTCCTGTAATTGATATCTAATCTCACTGCATTGTGATCAGAAAAGATGCTTGGGATGATTTCAATGTTTTTGAATTTACCAAGGCTAGATTTATGGCCCAGGATGTGATCTATCCTGGAGAAGGTCCTGTGTGCGCTTGAGAAAAAAGTGAAATTCCTTGTTTTGGGGTGGAGAGACCTATAGATATCAATTAGGTCTAGTTGGTCTATTGTATCATTTAAAGTTTGAGTTTCCTTGTTACTTTTCTGTTTAGTTGATCTATCCATTGGTGTGAGTGGTGTATTAAAGTCTCCCACTATTATTGTGTTATTGTTAATTTCCCCTTTCATACTTGTTAGCATTTGCCTTACATATTGTGGTGCTCCTATGTTGGGTGCATAAATATTTATAATTGTTATTTCTTCTTCTTGGATTGATCCTTTGATCATTATGTAATGTCCATCTTTATCTCTTTTCACTGCCTTTATTTTAAAGTCTACTTTATCAGATATGAGTATTGCCACTCCTGCTTTCTTTTGGTCTTTATTTGCATGGAATATCTTTTTCCAGCCTTTAACTTTCAGTCTATATATGTCCTTAGATTTGAGATGGGTCTCTTGTAGGCAACATATATAGGGGTCTTGTTTCTGTATCCAATCGGCCAGTCTTTGTCTTTTGGTTGGGGCATTCAGCCCGTTTACATTTAAGGTAATTATTGATAAATATGATCCTGTTGCCATTTCTTCTATTTTATTGTTTTGGGTTCCAGATTATCTATCCCATCGGTGTTTCCTATCTAGGAAAGATCCTTTAGCATTCGTTGGAGGGCTGGTTTGGTATTGCTGAATTCTCTCAATTTCTGCTTGTCTGAAAAACTTTTGAATTCTCCTCCAAATTTGAATGAGATCCTTGCTGGGTACAGTAATCGGGGTTGTAGCTTGTTTTCTTCCATGACTTTAAGAATGCTCTGCCATTCCCTTCTGGCCTGAAGCATTTGTATTGAGAGATCAGCTGTTATCCTTATGGGATTCCCCTTGTGGGTTATTTTTTGCTTCTCCCTCACTGCTTTTAATATTTGGTCTTTGTATTTGATATTTGTTAATTTGATTAATATGTGTCTTGGGGTGCTCCGCTTGGGGTTGATTCTATTTGGGACCCTCTGTGTTTCTTGGACCTGAGATGTTATTTGCTTTCCCAATTTAGGGATATTTTCCACCATAATTTCTTCAAGAATTTTTTGATGGTCCTTCTTTTTGTCTTCTTCTGGGATTCCTATGATTCGAATATTGGTGCGTTTAATACTGTCCCAGAGGTCTCTGAGATTGTCCTCATTTCTTTTAATTCTTTTTTCATTATTCCTTTCTGTTTCATTTATTTCTGCCATTCTATCTTCTATTTCACTTATCCTGTCTTCTATTTCTGTTATTCTACTGTTGGTTCCCTCCAGGGTGTTTTTGATCTCATTTATTGCATTATTTATTGTATTTTGACTCTTTTTCATTTCTTCTATAGCCTCCTGTCTTATTACCTAAAAAGTTCCCAATCATATATTCTTTTCCAGCCAGTGTCCCTTGGTCATTTTCAGTATGAAATGTCTTCTGACTGTCATATATTTCTATTCTACCACACCCACAGTTCTCTGCGCAGGACAATCCTCTTGATTCTTCAAGAACTATCAGAAACCCAGCTTTCTTCATGAAGCTTTTTCTTACATGTCCACTTAAAACAGATAAGGAACTTCTGTTGCCAGATGTGTGGACAGTGGACCAAGAGCAGCTCCAGGTGAGAAATATCCTGTGTGATTAACCCTTTTTTCTCATCTCTTAGTACCTTGTTGGACTTAAATCATTGGATTAGAAGGTCACTATCACTCATCTCTGATATTTCTCTGGATCCACTGTAATGCCCCCAACCGAATCTGTCCTGTGATTGATTTCCTGTTGACTTATGTGTCCTGGAGCTTTTTGTCTCTCTACGTCCTTCTGTAAAGCTAGCCATGAAATTATTATGCCAAATATTTTCCTGTTTCAAGAAACATAGCAGAAGAGTGTAAAAATATATCTCTTCCCTGCTAACTGTACATTTATCCCTGTGGCATGAACTGCTTCTAATAGGTGAGGATAAAACCAAACCCTGAGTGGTAAAACATATCACTCTTACCTACCTTGGTAGTGAATGTTCCCTTTAATTCAACCTGATGGGAATCCTTGTTCAGTTGGCAGTTGATAATAGTGGTTTTTCAAAGTGTGGTTTCCAGAATAGGAATATCAGCCTTACCTGGGACTTGTTAGAACTGCAACTCATATCCCAGATCTACTGAATCAAAAATTCTGGGTGTGGGATTTTGTGATGATGTTTTAATAGGCCCCTTACTAGGTGATTCTGATTCCCACTAAAGATGGAGAATTATGGTCTAAATTAAGGCTAGCAGTTTCCATATTAATTTATAATGAAGTACTTATTAATTAGACTAGGCAGCTCTTTGTATACTTGAACAGAGCTTCTTGCTTTGAGCAGTAAGAGAAGTTCTTGTATAATTTCCAGCAGATATTTGGCAATTTCACAGTGGAGGTAACATACAACCTAAATGGTTGAAGTTGACGGTGAGAAAAAGTCCTGTGTTCAAATACATGACTATGAACCAGTAAGATTGTAACAAGTTTTCCGGACACAAAATCATATATAAAAATCAACTCCAACAAAAAGAAACATAAATTAGGCAATATATTTAGAATATAAATTAACTATTGCAAGATCTAACAAAAGAAGTGAAAGATTTTGGTGGACAAAGCTATCAAAATTAATTCAGAGTAACTAAAGACTAAGTATGAGATATACCATTTTATGGATTGGGGACTGAATGTATAAATTCATAGTTTCCTTCTGAATTAATCTATTCATTGTATATATAACACCAAAGGCACAAGTCATGAAAGTAATAACTGATAAGTTAGATTTCACTAAAACAAACAAACAAACAAACAAAAAAACACTGCTCTTTGAAAGACAATGTCAAAAGAGTGAGAAGAAAAGTCACAGTCTGGGAGAAAATATTTATACAAGACATATTTGATAATGGATTGTTATTCAAAATATACAAAGAACTCTTAAAACTTAGCAATAAGAAAATGAGCAACTTGATTAAAAAATGAGCCAAAGTCCTTAACAAACACCTCATCAGAGAAGATTTACAGATGACAAAGAAAGATATGAAAATATACTTCACATCATGTCATCAGAAAATGCAAAGTAAAGCGATTATATACCAATATGTGCCTACTAGAATGGTCAAAATCTGGAACACCGACAACATCAAATGATGACAACAATGCAGAGCAGTAGGAATTCATTGCTGTAGATTTCATTAGGTTACAATTCATTCATTGTAGTAAAATGCAAAATGGTATAGCATTTTGGAAGACAGTTTGGTAGTTATTTTTGTTTTCTTATAAAACTAAACAAACTCTTACTGTACCTTCCAGAAATCCTACTCCAAAGTTGAAATTTTATGTTCACACAAAATTCTGCCCATCTTTATCACATATTCATTTATAGTATCCAAAATTTGAAAACAATCAACACATCTTTAAACAGGTGAAAGGATAAATAAGTCTTGAACATTAAGACAATGGAAAATTATTCAGCACTAAAAAGAAATGAGGTATCAAATAATGAAAACACATGGAGGAAGCTTAAATTCATATTATTAAGTGAAAGAAGCCAATCTGAAAAGGCTACATACTGTGTTATTTTTAACTATATGACATTCTAGAAATAACTAAACTATGGAAATAATAAAAGATCTATGTTTGCCAGGGTTTGGCTGGAATGGGAAGACAAATAGGCAGAGCAAAAGATGACTTTTCAAGATAGTTCAAACACTCTGAATCGTACTGTTATCATCTATACATTTGTCCAAATCCATAGAATGTACAGTACTAAGAGTGAAATTTAATGTAAACTATAGACTTGAGTGATAGTGATGTGTCAATGTAGGTTCATCAACTATGACAAAAACCACTCTGGTGGGGAATGTTGATAACGGGAGGCTATACATGCATGCAGGGAGAGGGCATATGGGAAATTTTCCTTTTAATTTTTCTGTGTTCCTAAAATTGCATTACTCATTGGGGCATAGATTTGGATTACTGTGATATTGAATGGTTTGCCTTGGAAATGAACAGAGATCATTCTGTCATTTTTGAGACTGCATTCAAGTACTGCATTTTGGACTCTTTTCTTGAATATGATGGCTACTCCATATCTTCTAAGGGATTCTTGCCCACAGTAGTAGATATAATGGTCATCTGAGTAAAATTCACCAATTCCAGTCCATTTTAGTTAGCTGATTCCTAAAATGTCAATGTTCACTCTTACCATCTCCTGTTTGATCACTTCCAATTTGCCTTGATTCATAGACCTAACATTCCAGGTTCCTATGCAATATTGCTCCTTACAGTATCGGATCTTGTTTCCATAGCAGTCACATCCAGAAGTGGGTGTTGTTTTGCTTTGACTTTGTCTCTTCATTCTTTCTGAAGTTATTTCTCCACTGATCTTCAATAGCATATTGGGCACCTACCGACCTGGGAAGTTCATCTTTCAGTGTCCTATCTTTTTGCCTTTACTTCCCTGGTGTCTCAGATGGTAAAGTGTCTTCCTTACAATATGGGAGACCTGGGTTTGATCTCTGGGTTGGGAAGATCCTCTGGAGAAGGAAATGGCAACTCATTCCAGTACTGTTGCCTGGAAAATCCCTTAGACAGAGGAGCCTGATAGGCTACAGTTCATGGGGTCGTAAAGCGTCAGGCACAACTGAACAACTTCATTGTCTGTCACTGTTCATGGGGTTCGCAAGGCAAGAATACTGAAGTGGCTTGCCATTCCCTTCTCCAGTGGACCACATTTTGTCAGAACTCTCCACAATGACCCTTCCATCCTGAGTATCCCTACATGGCATGGCTCATAGTTTCATTGAGTTAGACAAGGCTGTGGTCCATGTGATTAGATTGGTTTGTTTTCCGTGATTGTGGTTTTCAATCTGTCTGCCCTCTGAGGGAGAAGGATAAGAGGCCTATGTAAGCTCTCTGATGGGATAGACTGACTGAGATGGAAACTAGGTCTTGTTCTGATGGGTGTGGCCATGCTCAGTAAATCTTTAATCCAATTTTCTGTTGATGAGTGGAGCTGTGTTGCCTCCCTGCTATTTATCTGGGACCAAACTATGGTGGAGGTAATGAAGATAATGGTGACCTCCCTCAAAACATCCCATGCATGTACTGCTACACTCAGCACCCCCAACCCTGCATCAGGCCACCGCTGACCCACACTTTCTTTGGAGACTCTTAGACACCCACAGGCAAGTCTCCTGCTCCTTTCTCCTGGGTCCTGGTGCAAAAGGTTCTGTTGTGCCTTCCAAGAGACTATTTTCCAGTCCTGTGCAAGTTTTAGCACCTCTGTGGTGGAGTTAATGGTGACCTTCTCCAAGAGGGCTTATGCCATACCCAACTCTGCTGCACCCAGAGCCCCTGTCCCTACAGCAGACCCCTGATGACCTGTACCTCTATAGGAGACTTAAATTGAAGAAAGTAAGGAAAACCAGTAGACCATTAAGGTATGACTTAACTATTGTACAGTGGAGTGAAAAATAGATTTAAAGGACTAAATTTGATAGGCAGAGTGCCTGATGAACTATGGATGGAGGTTTGTGACATTGTATAGGAGACAGGGAGCAAGATCATCTCCAAGAAAAAAAATGAAGAAAAGTAAAATGGCTGTCTGAGGAGGCCTTACAAATAGCTGTGAAAAGAAGAGAAGTGAAAAGCAAAGGAGAAAAGGAAAGATAGAAGCAACTGAATGCAGAGTTCCAAAGAATAGCAAGGAGAGATAAGAAAGCCTTCCTCAGTGATCAGTGCAAAGAAATAGAGGAAAACAATAGAATGGGAAAGACTAGAGATTGCTTCAAGAAAATTAGAGATACCAAGGGAACATTTCATGCAAAGATGGGCTCAGTAAAGGACAGAAATGGTATGGACCTAACAGAAGCAGAAGATATTAAGAAGAGGTGGCAAGAATACACAAGAGAACTGTACAAAGATCTTCATGACTCAGATAACCACGATGGTGTGATCACTCACCTAGAGTCAGACATCCTGGAATGTGAAGTCAAGTGGGCCTTAGGAAGCATCACTATGAACAAAGCTAGTGGAGATAATGAAATTCCAGTTGAGCTATTGTAAATCCTAAAAGATGATGCTGTGAAAGTGCTGCACTCAATATGTCAGCAAATTTGGAAAAATCAGCAGTGGCCACCATATTGGAACAGGTCAGTTTTCATTCCAATCCCAAACAAAGGCAATGCTAAAGAATGCTCAAACTACCACACAATTGCACTCATCTCATGTGCTAGTGAAGTAATGCTCAAAATTCTCCAAGCCAGGCTTCAGCATTACATGAACCATGAACTTCCAAATGTTCAAGCTGGTTTTAAAAAAGGCAGAAGAGACCAAACTGCCAACATCCATTGGATCATTGAAAAAGCAAGAGAGTTTCAGAAAATCATCTACTTCTGCTTCATTGACTACACTAAAGCCTTTGTGTGGATCACAACAAACGTGGAAAATTCTGAAAGAGATGGGAATACCAGACCACCTGTCCTGCCTCCTGAGAAACCTGTATGCAGGTCAGGAAGCAACAGTTAGAACGGGACATGCAACAACAGACTTGTTCCAAATTGGGACAGGATTACGTCAAGGTTGTATATTGTCATCCTGCTTATGTAACATATGCAGAATACATCATGCAAAATGCCAGCCTGGATGAGGCACAAGCTGGAATCAAGATTGCTAGGAGAAATATCAGTAACCTCAGATACACAGATGACACCACCCTAATGGCAGAAAGTGAAGAAGAACTAAAGAGCCTCTTGATGAACATGAAAGAGGAGAGTGAAAAATTTGGCTTAAAGCCCAACATTCAGAACACTAAGATTATGGCATCTGGTCCCATCACTTCATGGCAAATAGATGGGGAACCAGTTGGAACAGTGGCAGACTTTATTTTTTTGGGTTACAAAATCACTGCAGATGGTGATTGCAACCATGAAATTAAAACACACTTACTCCTTGGAAGAAAAATTATGACCAACCTAGATAGCATATTAAAAAAGCAGAGACATTACTTTGCCAATAAAGGTCCATCTAGCCAAGGCAATGGTTTTCCAGTAGTCATGTATTGATGTGAGAGTTGGACCATAAAGAAGGCTGATCACTGAAGAAGTGATGCTTTTGAACTGTGGTGTTGGAGAAGACTCCTGAGGGTCCCTTGAACTGGAAGGATATCCAAACGGTCCATCCTAAATGAAATCAGTCCTGAATATTCATTGGAGGGACTGATGAAACGCCAATACTTTGGCCACTTGATGGAAAGAGCTGACTCATTTGAGAAGACCCTGATGCTGGGAAAGATTTAAGGCCAGAGGAGAAGGGGATGACAAAAGATAAGATGGTTCAATGGCATCACTGACTCAATGGACATGAGTTTGAGTAAACTCCGGGAGTTGGTGATGGACAGGGAGGCCTGGTATGCTGCAGTCCATGAGGTCACAAATTTGAATTTTTTACCATGAATCCAACCATTCTGAAATTTATTTTTATCAACGTGAAACCATGTGTAAGTCAACATGCTGGGTAAAGTAACCAGAGTTTGAAGAATCATACTCTCAACCAGGAGAGTATGAGATAGAGGAATTTGAATACATTTTATTCCTTCTAAAAGTTGCTCGGTGTTTTTAGGAAAAATCTGAGTTATCCTTTACTCTTCTTTCTGAAATTAAAAATATTTTCTTTTTGAGAATGTAATATATCAAATGGGATTTCTAAGAACTCAGATTTAAATTTCAGAAACAAATGTCTGTAAGGTCAACTGGTGTTTTATTATGAGCATGGCCAACACCTGGGCTATAAATGATCCCCATCATTTTGCCTCCTCTGTCTAATCTGGTTAGACAGAGAGGCCTGGAGGCTTTTGGGCCAGTCTCTTATCTCCTTAATGTCTAGAGAGGAAGCTAAAAACCCAACATTTGCAGTGGTTAGTGGGCCATCACTTCATGGCAAATAGATGGGGAAATAATGGAAACAGTGACAGAATTTATTTATTTATTTTGGCTCCAAAATCACTGCAGATGATGACTGCAGTCATGAAATTAAGACACTTGTTTCTTGGAAGAAAAGCTATGACCAATCTAGACAGCATATTTAAAAGCAGAGACATTACTTGGCCAACAAATGTCCATATAGTCAACTTCAAACCATAGTTTTTCCAGTAGTCATGTATGGATGTGAGTTGGCTTGAGTGCCAAAGAATTGATGCTTTTGAACTGTGGTGTTGGAGAAGATTCTTGAGAGTCCCTTGGACTGTCAGGAGATCCAACCAGTCCATCCTAAAGGAAATCAGTCCTGAATATTCATTGGAAGGAATGATGGTGAAGCTGCAACTGCAATACTTTGGCCACCTGATGCAATGAGCAGACTCATTTGAAAGACCCTGTTGCTGGGAATAATTGAAGGTGGGGAGGGGAAGGGGACGACAGAGGATGAGATGGTTGGATGGCATTGGCAACGCAATGGATGAGTTTGATTAAGCTCCAGGAGTTGGTGATGGACAGAGAGCCTGGCATGCTGCTGTACATGGGATTACTAAGAGTTGGACATGACACAAACTGAACTGAACTGATCTGATTGAGATACAATACATATAGCATACAATTCACTCATTTAAAGTGATTTTTGGTATGTTCAGAGTTGTGCATCTATCACTACGTTTATTTTTTAAATCTTTTTGTTACTCTCCAAAGAAACAACATAGTTTTTAGATTTCACACCCTACTCTACACCCCCCACCACCCATCAATTCTCTCTCTTAACCCCAGCCTTGGCAATCACTATCTACTTTTTAAATCTATAGATTTGCCTAGCTGCCATTCATTATGAATAGAGTCATATGATGTGATGTCCTTTGTGACTAGGTTTTTTCCCCCTTCTTTTTAGCACAGTGTTTTAAAACCTCACTTAATTTTATTTTCATTCTGCATTTTCTTGAAATAGATGTTGTGGTTTAACATTTTCTTCCATCATCTGAATGTGTAATGTGTCCATCTTAGACTGTAGTACCTGCGTGGTTGAAAACATGTCCAGCAGCTTCAGTTTGTCCTACATATGTTTGGAAGCAAGAAAGTTTTGAGGGTGATGGTAAATTGTCCTGAACCAACATGCCATCATTCCCTGGGTCTGATTCACAAAGACAAACTCACTTGGCTGTGACATCCCACCAACTTTATGATGTAGGATAAAGAAAGAAAGAGTGGAGATCAGCTATTGGACTATGGCTTGTACTCCTCTCAGCTCATTTTATCAATGTTACTACCTGGAAAATTCTGCTTGATTGTTTTTCATGTGTGTCTTGATAAAAAATGTTTGAGGTTTCTTGCACCAGAAACTTTTTGTTATGGCCCTTTGGTGTTTACCTGGGAAGTGAAGTATCCAAAGAATCTTATGGATTTGGGCAGTTCCTTTTATAGGAGACCTAAAAGCATTAAAAGCATATCTGGAAAGTAAATCCTAATGTTTTATTTAACCCGTCTCCAAAAACATAATTATTTCCTATTATTTTAGCCTTTATGCACTCAGAATCTTTGTCCATACCCATTGGTAGTACCCTGGTTCTTACTCAAAGCATTGAGTCTCCATTCTCTCCATGTTCAATATTTTGAATCTAATCCATCTTGAAAATTTCTGACTGAATGATTTTTATAAATTCAGATTGAATTCCTTGCATGGATAAATGAAAGACTATAATGCAAAGAATGGTTTCTTCTTAGAAATTCTAAGTTATTATAATGAAGCTCAAAAAATAAACTAACTCTTAAAATAATTTTGGTAGAAAGTATATTTTCTATATTTTGTTACATTCTGTGTATATGTAACAATTTTAAAATTGAAAATTGCAACCCAAGTGCCTGTGAAGAACAGATGATGATGAAGGAAAGGATGATGATTTGCTTTTTTTTTAAACATCACCAATAATTTAAGTCTTGCTAAAAAGTCAGTCAGTGTACACCACCTGTACTCTACTGTAAATGTTCTCCATTCTCTTTCCAGATGACCTTGATGGGCCTTTGGTCTAAATGATAACTCTCCATGCCATAGGGAAGATGACTAGTTTTATTTCTGTCATATAGTGTTGGAAGATGTGAGCCTTGAAATTACCAGTGAAATTTCTCTGTATATATGGTGTGAGTCTTGTGTGTGTTGCTACTCAGTGACTCTTTCATTTCTTGTCAAGTCACTGACCTCAATGTGCATTCTACTCCCCTCACCTTCATCCCAGAAGTGGTGCTATTTTATGCTTACTCCTAAGTTTTCTCTAGAGCAGTGGGGGTACCTGCTAAACCTTTCTTCTCAAATGAAATCTGTGTGTCCAAAGCCAGAAAACCTCATACATTATCTTATGAAGTGGGAAGGAAGGGAAGAGCTGAACAGACTCTGCAACAAAATGACTCTACCATAGAGTTTGAGATGGTGGAAGAAGAGAGTAGCATGAAGCTGGGTTCAGATTCAATTATAGCAGCAAATGCCTGCCCACCAGGCAGTGAGTAGGGGAGTAATTTGTTCTTTCTGAGACGCAACTTGATTTTCCCTGCCACACTGACTGTCAGTGTGTTTACTTTTTGTTCTCAGAAAATGGTTGGATTTGGATGGATGTGAAAATACGGTAATGATTAATTTGAAGAAACCTTCAGTTTAGTCCAAACACAGCAAAAGAGATGTGATACTCCAATTATAAAATCAGATATTTACTGCCTAGCCTGAATTTTCCCATGACATGTATGGGACCTTGTGCATAACAAATCTTCCTTCACAAAGGAGAGAAGGAATTGAGAAATCTAAGTAGAACTCTGAAAGCTGCTGTTTCTACTCTCTAGCTGCCATTTTTTTTCATATGAACAATAAGCATCTGTATCTCAAGGGCTTCCAAGGTGGCACTAGTGGTAAAGAACCCACCTGTCAATGCCTGGAAAATTCCCTAGCCAGAGGAACCTGGTGGGCTGCAATACATGGGACCACAAAGCATCAGACTCGACTGAATGACTGAGCACACACACAGATCTCAGATTTGAGGGCTAGTAGTGGAGACTATCTGCTCTTTTTTCTTGTTTTTGTTTTTGTTTTTAAATCTAAATATAACTGACTTAATGATATTTTATTAGTTTCAGGTGGAAAACCTAGTGATTTGATATTTCTATACATTATAAAATGACCACCACAATAAGTGTTGTTACCATCTGTCACTATACAAAGTTATTACAATATTACTAACTATATTCCCTGTATTATATATTATATTCCAATTTTAATTTATTTTAAAATTGGGAGTTTGTACCTTGTAATCTCTCTCACCTATTTAATTCCTGCTCCACTAACCCTTTGGCAACCACTAGTTTGTTCTCTGTATCTATGCATATGTATCTTGTTATATTTGTTTGATTTTTAGATTTCACATATAAGTGAAATTAAATGATCTTTGTTTTTCTCTGTTTGACTTAATTTCAGTTAGCATAATGCCCTCTAGGTTCATCTATAAGGTTGAAAATGGCAAGATTTCATTCTTTTTGTGTCTGAGTAGTATTCCACTATACATATACACCACATCTTTATCCATACATTTATTGATGGACAATTAGGTTGCTTCCATATCTTGGCTATTGTAAATAACGTTGTAAATAGTGAGCATAAGGGTGCATATATTTCTCTGAATTGGTGGTTTTTTTTCCTTTGGGAGAAATATCTAGAAGTGGAATTGCTGGATTATATGGTCACTTTATTTTTAATTTTTTTGAGGAACCTCCATATTGTTTTCCATAGTGGCTGTGCCAATTTGCATTGATGCTAACAGTACACAAAGGTTCTATTTTCTCCACATTCTCTTGCCATTTATTTATTTATTTTTGATAACAGCTATTCTGACAGGTATGAGACGATATCTCACTGGGGTTTTGATTTGCATTTCTCTGATTATTAGTAATGTTGACCATTTTTTCATGTTTCTATTGACAATCTGAATATCTTCATTGGAAAATCTCTATTCATTTCTTCTGCTTATTTTTTAAAAATTGGATTGCTTGGTGTTTTTATTTTATGTAAAGTAGTCTGAGTTCTTTGTATATTTTGGATATTAACCCCTTATTGGATATATCAATTGCAAATATCTTCTCCCATTCAGTAGGCTGACTTTTATTTTTGTAGATAGTTTCCTTCACTGTGAAGAAGCTTTCAAGTTTGATATAGTTCCATTTGTTTATTTTTGCTTTTGCTTTCCTTGCCTGAGGAGACATATTTAAAAAATATTTTTAAAACCTATATCAAAGAGCATATTGCCAAGTTTTCTTTTAGAGGCATTATGGTTTCACATATTATATTTAAATCTTTAATCCATTTTGAGTTTATTTATGTATATGGTCTATGAAAGTAGCTCAGTTTGATTCTTTCATATGCAGCTGTTCAGATTCCCCAGAACCACTTTTTGAAAAGGCTATTCTTTCTCCGTTGTATATTCTTGCTTATTTTGTTATAGATTAATTGCTAGGAACACCAGACCACCTTACTTGTCTCCTGAGAAACTTGTATTTAGGAGAAGAAGCAACAGTTAAAACCAGACTTGGAACTGGACTGGTTCAAAATTGGGGAAAGAGTATGTGTCAAGGCTGTAGATTGTCATCTTGCTTATTTAACTTCTATGCAGAGTACAACATCTGAAATGCTTGGTTGGATGAATCACAAGTTGGAATCAAGATTGCCAGGAGAAATAGCAACAACTTCAGATATTCAGGTGATACTCTAATGTCAGACAGTAAAGAGGAACTAAAGAGCCTCTTGATGAAAGTGAAAGAGGAGAGTGAAAAAGTTGGCTTAAAGCTCAACATTCAGAAAACTAAGATCATGGCATCCGATCCCATCACTTCATGGCAGATAGATGAGGAAACAGTGGAAACAGTGGCTGACTATTTTTCTAGGCTCCAAAATCATGGCAGATAGTGATTACAGCCATGAAGTTAAAAGACATTTGCTCCTTGGAAGGAAAGCTGTGACAATACTAGATACCATATTAAAAATCAGGGACATCACTTTGCCGACAAAGGTCCATCTAGTCAAAGCTATGATTTTTCCCGTAGTCATGAATGTATGTGGAAGTTGGGCCATAAAGAAGGCTCCAGAAGAACTGATGTTTGGGAAGACTGTTAAGGGTTCCTTGGACTGCAAGGAGATCAAACCAAGTAATCCTAAAGGAAATAAACCCTGAATATTCATTGGAAGGACTTGTGCTAAAGCTGAAGCGCCAATCCTTTGGCCACCTGATATGAAGAGCCAACTCACTGGAAAAGACCCTGATGCTGGGAAATATGGAGGGCAGGAGGAGAAAGTGGTGACAGAGGATGAGATGGTTGGATAGCATCACTGATTCAATATATACGAGTTTGAGCAAACTCTGGGAGATAGTGAAGGACAGGGAAGCCTGGAGTACTGCAGTCTATGAAGTCACAAAGAGTTGGACACAACTTATCAACTAAACAGCAACAATAATCACCCATACAACTGTGGGTTCATTTCTGGGCTCTCTTTGTGGTTCCATTGATCTATGTGTCCATTTTGATGATAGTACCATATTGTTTTGATGACTTTGTAATATAGTTTGAAATTTAGTGTGATATCTCCAGGTTTGTTCTTCTTCCTAACATCATTTTGGCTATTCTGGGTCTTTTGTGTTTCAATATAAATTTTGGAATTATTTGTTCCAGTTCAGTAAAAAGTACCATTGGTATTTTGATAAAGAGTGCTTTAAATCTGTAGGTTACTTTGGAGAGTATGGTCATTTTAGCAAACTCTGGGAGACGGTGAAGGACAGGGAAACCTGGTGTGCTTGTAAAGAGTCAGACACAACTGAGCAACTGAACAACAACTATTCTTGTAATTCATGAACAGGGTGTATCTTTTTATCACTTTGTTTTGTCTTAAAATTCTTTAATCAACTTCTTGTACTTTTCATAATATAGGTATTTTACCTCCTTGGCTAGATATATTTTTAGATATTTTATTCATTTTTGATACAATTGTAAATGGGATTTCTCTTTAACTTCTCTTTCCTAAGGCTCATTTTTCATCTATTGAAATGCAACAGATTTATGTATATTAATTTTGTATCTTGAAACTATACTGATTCCCTTTATTTGTTCTAATAGTGTTTGGTAGTATCTTCAGGATTTTCTACATATAGTACCATGTGATCAGTTATTTCTTCCTTTTCAATGTGGATTCATTTGATTTTTTTCCCTCATTTGATTGCTGTGGTGAAGATTTCCAATATTATGTTAAATAGAAGTGGTGAGAGAGGGCATCCTTGTCTTGTCTGATCTTAGAGGAATATTGCTAGTAGGTTTGTCATATGTAGCCTTTATTATGTTGAGATATTTTCCCTCTGTGCCCACTTTGTTGTGAATTTGTATCATAAATGGATGGTGAATTTGCCAAAAGCTTATTCTGCATCCATTGAAATGATCATATCATTTTTGTTCTTCAATTTGTTAACAGTGTTCTTCAATAGTGTATCATATTGTTTGATTTGTGGATATTGAACTATCCTTGCAAACTGGGGTAGTCCCACTTGATCATGGTGAGTGATCAGTTTAACATATTGTTGATTTCAGTTTGCTAATATTTTTTGAGCATTTTTGTGTCTGTGTTTATCAGAGATACTAGCCAATAATTTTTTGTGGTTTTGTGTGGAATCTTTGGCTTTCATACTAGGTTGATGCTGGCCTCATAGGATGAGTGTGGAAGCATTTCTCCTCTTCATATTTTTGAATAGTTTGAAAAAATAGGTGTTGATCCTTTTATATATGCGTGGTAGAATTTACCTCTGAAGCCACCTAGTACTGTTTTTGTTGTTGGGAGTTTTTTTTTTTTAATTGATTCAATTTCATCACTGATAAATTGGTCTGTTCATATTTTATATTTCTTCCTGATTCAGCTTCGGGAGATTGTACATTTCTAGGAATTTATCCATTTCTTCTGAGTTTTCCATTTCATTGGTGTATAATTGCTCATATAATCAGTTATGATCCTTTGTATTTTTGTGATATCAACTGAACTTCTCTCCCATTTCCAATTTTAACTACTTGGGCACCCTCTCTTTTTTTCTTGATGAGTCTGGCTAAATGTTTATCAATTTTACTTTCCCTTTAAAGTATCAGTTCTTAGTTTCATTGTTTTTTTCTTTTAATTTTTATTTAACTTATCTATGTTCTGATCTTTATGCTTTCTTTTCTTTTACTAACTTTGGCTTTTGTCTGTTTTTCATTTAGGTATAATGTTAGACTGGTTATTTGAGATTTTTCTTCTTGTTTCCTGAGGTAGATTTGTATTTGTAACTTCCTTCCTAGAACTGCTGCCAGAGGTCCCAAGGTGATGGTCATAAAGCTGGGGTATGTGGAAATACAAGCCCATGCCAGCTCACTGGTTGGCTGGTAAGCCCCCAGAACTAATAGGTTAGAGGGAGGACTCCAAAGTGGCACTTATCAGCCCCAAGGTCCCTGTGGTACAATGAGCTTTTAAAAAAGGCTGCTGTTAGAATTTGGGTCCCCAGGGGGTGTCCCATTTGTTCTGCCTCTCCAGGAGGCCCTCCAAGACCAGCAAGTGCATCTGACAGGCTCCTTTCCAGTTACTGCCTTTGCTTTGGGTCTGAGTGTGTGAGATTTTGTGCATGCCCTTTAAGAGCATAGTCTCTGTTTCCTACAGCATTCCACCTCTCTTATATATATTCTTTATGTCTTCAGCTGTGGAAAATCTTTTCTGCTAGCTTTCAGGTTGTTCTCAAGATATTCTGTAAATGATGGAAAGAAGTGGACTCAGAGTTTTTCTACTTTGTCATATAAATACATCTGAGATCCATAGAGCTGCCATCATTAGACAATAAAAATATTAATTTGAGCTTAGGAGGACAGTTGGAGAGGGAAGGAGAGAAACAGACAAAGACAGAGAGACAGAGACAGAGAGAAGAGTTAATATAAAATATATTTTTTAAAACTAAAAGTGTTTAAGAAATTAAGGTGAAATTTGGATGTTACTGAAAAAGTTACTGAATCTCAGAAAAATATTTTAGTAATAGATAGTCATACCTGAAATAAATGAAGAAATAAATATGAAAGCTGAACTTGAAGAACTGATGCTTTTGAGTGTTGGAGAAGACTCTTTATTTATTTATTTCCCTTGGACTGCAAGGAGATCCAACCAGTCCATCCTACAGGAGATCAGTCCTAGGTGTTCATTGGAAGGACTGATGTTGAAAGTTAAACTCCAATACTTTGGCCACCTCATGCGAAACGTTGACTCATTGGAAAAGACCCTAATGCTGGGAAGGATTGAGGGCAGGAGGAGAAGGGGACGACAGAGGATGAGATGGCTGGATGGCATCACTGACTCTATGGACATGGGTTTGGGTAGACTCTGGGAGTCGGTGATGGACAGGGAAGCCTGGCGTGCTGCGATTCATGGGGTTGCAAAGAGTTGGACACAACTGAGCAACTGAACTGAACTGAAATATGAAAGTAATCAGAGGCTGAAGTTTTAAGCATTTCTTTTTTTTAGACAGTCTTCTCCCAAATTTGTTTTTTTTTTAAATTTAATTTTCTTTAGTTTATTGTGTTGGTTTTGCCATACAATGACATGAAACCGCCATGGGTTTACATATGCTCCCCCTCCAGAACCCCCCTCCCTCCTCCCTCCCCCCAGGAAATCTTGTTGCACCAGTCCCAAGCATCAATCCTGGGCCGGCTATTGATTAGACATATGATAATTAACATGTTTCAATGCCATTTTCCCATATCATCCCACCCTTCCCCTCATCTACAGAGGCCACGAGTCTATTCTATATATCTGCGTTCCTTTTGCTGTCTCGCATGCTGGGTTCTCTTTACCATCTTTCTAAATTCCATATATATGCATTAGTATACTGTATTGTTGTTTTTCCTTCTGGCTTACTTTACTCTGGATGATAGGCTTCAGTTCTATCCATCTGAGTAGAACTGTTTCAAATGATTTTTTTTTTAATGCTGAGTAATATTCTATTGTGTATATGTACCACAGCTTTCTTATCCATTCGTCAGTTGATGGGCATCTAGGTTGCTTCCATGTCCTGGCTATTGTAAACAATGCGGCGATGAACATTGGGGTACACGTGTCTCTTTCAGTTCTGGTTTCCTCTGTATATATGCCCAGCACTGGGATTGCTGGGTCATATGGCAGGTCTATTTACAGTTTTTTAAGGAATCTCCACACTGTTCTCCATAGTGGCTGTACTAGTTTGCATTCCCACCAATAGTGTAAGAGGGTTCCCTTTTCTCCACATCCTCTCCAGCATTTGTTGCTTGTAGACTTTTGGATGGCAGCCATTCTGACTGGTGTAAAGTGATACCTCATTGTGGTTTTGATTTGCATTTCTCTGATAATGAGTGATGTTGAGCATCTTTTCATGCGTTTGTTAGCCATTTTTATGTCTTCTTTGGAGAAATGTCTGTTAAGTTCTTTGGCCCACTTTTTGATTGGGTCGTTTATTTTCCTAGAATGGAGCTGCAGGAGTTGCTTGTATATTTTCGAGATTAATTGTTTGTCTGTTGCTTCATTGGCTATTATTTTCTCCCATTCTGAAGGTTGTCTTTTCACCTTGCTTATAGTTTCCTTTGTTGTGCAGAAGCTTTTAATTTTAATTAGGTCCCATTTGTTTATTCGTGCGTTTATTTCCGATATTCTGGGAGGTGGGTCATAGAGGATCCTGCTTTGGTTTATGTCGGAGATTGTTTTGCCTATGTTATCCTCTAGGAGTTTTATTGTTTCTGGTCTAATGATTAAATCTTTGATCCATTTTGAGTTTATTTTTGTGTATGGTGTTAGAAAGTGTTCTAGTTTCATTCTTTTACAAGTGGCTATCCAGTTTTCCCAGCACCACTTGTTAAAGAGGTTGTCTTTTCTCCATTGTATATTCTTGCCTCCTTTGTCAAAGATAAGGTGTCCATAGATGCGTGGATTTATCTCTGGGCTTTCTATTTGGTTCCATTGATCTATATTTCTGTCTTTGTGCCAGTACCATACTGTCTTAATGACTGTGGATTTGTGGTATAGCCTAAAGTCAGGTAGGTTGATTCCTCCAGTTCCATTCTTCTTTCTCAAGATTGCTTTGGCTATACGAAGTTTGTTTTAAACATTTTTAATCCAATTTTTAATTAGAAATTCTGCCCATACCTACTTTAAAAATAATTTTGAAAAATATATTTGTATTTCCTCTAATTCCACTCCTCTTCCCCCTCTAGATTCTAGTGAATTATATCATTTTCAAGGTCAGATTTTAGATCATGAATTTTCTCTTCTCTAATATTTCATCCTACTTTTTTTGTTGTCATTGTTATGTTTCAACTTCCTAGGCTGTAAATTTGTTTTAGGATGATACTAACTTCATATGGAAATTCACGACAGTGAAATCCCTGTCATGTAAGTGACTAAGTATGTCACTTACAACAGTGCCTGGGACTGTTAGCAACTTTACTTTCTCTGCTACAGATGATCAATATCATGTGTGAGGTGTGGCCAAGTATTACAATGGAACACTTATCAGAGCAATCAGAATATTAAATTTTACACTTTTTGGACTTAAATCTTTCTCCAGGTTAACAGTTACTCTCTTTCTTTATGAAGTATGCTTGAACTCATTTGGATCCTTTAAAGATTTACTAATAGTCCAGCCCATTGTGGATGACCAGCATTTCTTAACTTTTTTGAGGCAATGTTGATGACCCCCTACTCTGTTGGACAGGTATCTATAGTATTGCATCTATTACACATTTTATAATTTTTTATCATATCAAAAGTCATGTCTGGGTATCTCCTTTTTATAAAGATGAGAAGTTTTGATTAATATTTTCATTCCTTCATTTATTCAAAAAACTCTTATGAAGCATATACTATGTTTAGAGATGGCAAAAATATAAAAAAGAACTGTACAAAAAGGTCTTAATGACCTGGATAACCTTGATGGCATATTCACTCACCTAGAGCCAGACATCCTGGAGTGTGAAGTCAAGTGGGCCTTAGGAAGTGTTATTATAAACAAAGTTAGTGGAAGTGATGGAATTCCGTTGAGCTACTTCAAATCCTAAAAGATGATACTGTTAAAGTGCTGCACTCAATATGCCAGCAAATTTGGAAAACTCAGCAGCAGCCACAGGACTGAAAAACATCAATTTTTATTCAAATTCTAAAGAAAGGCAATGCCAAAGAAAGTTCTAACTATCATACAATTGTACACATTTGACATGCTAGCAAGATTATGCTCAAAATCCTTCAAGCTAATCTTCAGCAGTGTGTGAACTGAGAACTTTCAGACTTACAAGCTAGAATTATAAAAGACAGAAGAATCAGAGATCAAACTGACAATATCCACTGGATCATAGAAAAAGCAAGGGAATTCCAGAAAAAAACATCTACTTATGCTTCTTTGACTATGCTGAAGCCTTTGTGTGGATCACAACAAACTGTGGAAAACTCTTAAAGAATGTGGGAATACAAGACCACCTTACCTGTTTCCTGAGAAACCTGTATGCCAGACTAGAAGCAACAGTTAGAACTGGACATGAAATGACAGACTTGTTCAAAATTGGGAAAGGAGTACATCAAGACTGTATATTGTCAGCCTGTTTACTTAAATTCTATGCAGAGTAAATCATGCATAATGCTGGGCTGGATGAATCACAAGCTGGAATCAAGATTGCTAGGAGAAATAGTAACAAGCTCAGATAGTGTGCAGATGGCACACTTTAATGGCAGAAAGTGAAAAGGAACTAAAGAGCCTCTTAATGAAGATGAAAAAGGAGAGTGAAAAGTTTGACTTAAAAGTCAACATTCATAAAACAGAGATCATAGCATCCAGTCTCATGACTTAATGGCAAATAGATGGGAAAAAAATGGAAACAGAGTTTATTTTCTTGGGCTCCAATATTACTGCAGATGGTGACTGAAGTCATGAAATGAAAAGATGCTTGCTCCTTGGAAGAAAAGCTATGACAAACCTAGAGAGCATATTTGCTGGGAGCCATCAGGATGACCCCTTGCTCAGATGACAAGGTCACGAGACTTAGAAAGAAATTGAAAGGCTGACTTTCTTTATGGGGCATCCTGGACTAGCACCCCACCCCCCTCCGGTGATGCTGGGAGCCATCAGGATGCCCCCTTGCTCAGATGACAAGGTCACAAGACTAAGAAAGAAATTGCAAAGCTGACTTTCTTTATTGGGGCATCCTGGGCTAGGCACCCCCTGGTATTTTTCTTGGGAGTTCTGTCCATGCTCGGAACATTGGCTCATCTCAGTAGGTCAGTCCCAGTTGGAAAGAATTCGTCCTGTTCCTGAGATAATCCCCCCAGACCTGATCGACCAGAGGATCTGGGAAGGTGGATCGCCTTCCCCGGGGGCTAAGGAGGAATGAAAGGGACATTTAAATAGATTACTACTCCTTACTGGGGAGTTTACCAAGAGTTATCTGGGGGTCATGGCAAGGCCACCATCAGAAAGGCTCGTACTTGGGTCACCTTTCCACCTCCCACTCCCCCCACCACTCCACGGAGGAGGCTCTCTTCCTTGAAGAAATCAGGCTGGATTGGGACTTAGGGATGCTCATAACTGTGGCAAGCATAGTTGGAGATATTGATTGCTTTAGGATAATGTAGACATAGGAATTCATTATAGTGGTTATAAGGTTAATAGGGTTTTATTGCTAGAGCAGTGTTGCTTGACTGTCTCTTAGTCCTCTTTCCTCTTTCTAAACTGTCTTAGTCCTCTTTCCTCTTCCTAAACTGTCTCTTTGTCCTCTTTCCTCTTTCCCCTAAGAACTGAAGTAGGTTACTAGAATAAACAGTCTCAAGCTTAAGCCCTTCCCTCTAGCTTCTATATAGTTGTACCTGATAAGAGAAATGTAACCTTTCTACTTAGGTTGATGTACTTATCATGAATGAATGAAGTATACTGAGAACATTCAAATGGTAAACATACTATTGTTAAATCTAATTACATAAAAATTTGACTTCTGTAAGGGGAATGTTTCATGATAGATTGGGGAATGAGCTCAATGATAAGGTTGCTATGGAAGGTAGAAAACAAAAAATTGTATAGAATGATAGGTGATGTAATGATGTAATGGGGATGTCTTTTGGCTATAAAACTGTAAACCAACAACAATAAACGAGAGACTTCTCCATCATTCCACAAACCAACAACAATAAACGAAAGACTGCTCCATCACCACACATCGACTCAGCTCAGTTCTTCCATCGACACCACTCATCCCTCAAGACCCCTGGACCCGCCACCTTACCAACAAAGGTCCATATAGTCAAGGCTATGGTTTTCCAGTAGTCATGTATGGATATGAGAGCTAGACCATAAAGAAGGCAGAGCACTTAAGAATTGGTACTTTTGAATTGTGGCTTTGGAGAAGACTCTCAAGGGACCCTTGGACTTCAACGGATCTAGATCTTTCAGACCTTTAAGATGACATCACTAACTTAATGGACAAGAGTGTGAGCAAACTCTGGGAAATAGTGGAGGTCAGAGAAGCCTGGCATGTTGCAGTTCATGAGGTCTCAAAGAGACAACTTAGCAACTGAAAAACAACAATGTTTAGAAAACAAGCAGAAATATAAACAAAAACTTTAAAACACTATAGGAATTCTAATGAAGAGTAAGATTTTGTCCCTTCCTTCAAGGATATTAAAAAGAATGGAGAAGATAGCCTTGTAAATAACTCATTGGAATGCAAATAGAGTGGAGTACTGTAGCTCTCTCAGGAAGATAAAAGCTATAAATGTTGAGAGTAAAAGGAGCAATCTGGGATAAGATTGAACAGGAAATGGGGAGATCTTTGGGAGCAAAGTCATATGTGGTGACAAGGGATCATCAGCCAGGTCTGAAAGAGTGTCCAGATAATAGGCAATAACTGATTGTTCTATGGTTAAATTTAGTGAAGTCTCTGGAGATACAGGATGTATCAAGTTAGCAGGACAGAGATTGGTTGACAAGAAGGTCATCATGAGTATCTGTTTACATCAAAGAGATGCAGTGGTGCTTCTTAAAGAGTTTTCTACAAATTGGTTTCAGGTTTCCACATTATGAGAAAAACAGGAAAATCAGTCACAGGCCCCATGACAGGGCCCCTAAATGGTAGCTTGATTGAGGAACAAAACAGAAGATCAATTGTTAAACTTGAAGCAGAAATTTTTACCTAGAATTTAATTCCTGGAATTTATAGAGTACTTTAAATTCCTGTGAAAGCCTCCAAATGTGCAGCAGAACTAGCCTGTACCTTCGGACTCAGGTATTCTGAGCTAGAAGGAGTACTGGAGGGCGGGTCTTAGCAGGGTCACTATAGTAAGTTTTCTCTTTAGTTGTTTCTAGTTCCCTATTAGTTCCTATATTCACTATCAGGCAGATAGATCGCACTTTTGGACTAAGTTTTTCTTTTCAATTTTATCTGAATTCTCTTTGCTCAGGTTTCCAAATTGTTCTGGGTGACATCTGGCCTGTCACCAGTAAAACCAAAAGGATAGCAGGATAGACTGCCTTGCACAGGGCAGACAGGTAATTACAGATTTAATTTTGTTTTGTTTTTGCAAAGATCCAGGTGTCCAACCTCTTTATCTCACAAAAGAACCTTAATAAATGTGGGAGTGTTGGCAGACAAGATGGCCCAGTGGGCAGCCTGCCCATCAGATGTGTTAGCCTTCTGCTATTGAAATAGTACTTCCCATGGAAGCATCACACATCAGGAATTCTCTCCTGGTCCAAGCACCCCAGTAGCTTCCAAGGTGGGAGCACAATTAGAGAAATGGAGACTTTGAAGCAGCCAAGAGATACATTTCATCTTGGAAATTCATATTTCAACAGAGAGTGCTCATGCCATGTGAACATTAATCATTCCCCTGTAAAGACTTCTTATTGTGAAACCAAATTCTCTGGAGCTGGAATCTGTTGATTCCTTGTCAGGTCTGTCTCTGATTTTGAAGAATTGACCACTTTCAAAGTTATTCTCATATAGAATATAAGTGGTATTTTCTAGAATTCCTTTTCAAAACCTACATACTTTCCTGCACATATGCACAAAGTTGAGTCACATATGGGAAAACTAGGACTCAAAAGTGCAATAGGCTAAGTCTTGGGTCCAGGCTGAACAGCGGCCTCAAGAGACTATCTAGGGAGGGTCTACCAGCATCTAGTGGATTCAAGAAAATTGATGATGTGAAAACCAAGGCATCTGGAGAGAGGTGAAGTCTGAAGTCTCAGACAATAGACAGAACCTGGAATAAGGAAATGTGGTAAGTCTACTTTCTATAGGATGGAATGGAGTAGGTGGTTATATCTATATTTCCAAGAAACCCTGGGAATTGGTAAAATACGAGAGATACCGATCAATTCAGGGACTCAGTTATGGATGCTTGAGAAAATTCTACTTATTACAATTGTGAAATAAGATGAGAAGGATTAGGTCAGAAAGGAAAAAAGCCCAGTGACCAGAACTGATTGCAGTTAAGAACCCAAAATCTCAATATAAGTGTTCTTAAATTCTTTGAGTCTGAGGGCAATGTCACTTCAGATGGTCTTCTGAGTAATCAGGCATATGGCAGGTACTATATTTTAACAGGCAAGAAGGAACTGCTGAAAAAGATCTCTTGAACTTGGAGGTTTCAGCTAGGTCCAGTCAAGGATTCTTGTCAAACAACCTTGATTCTTGCATTCTTGTAAGTGTGTCTGTTTCCAGGGCATTGGAAACAAACTGACTCAGACCTGTTATCCTGAGAAGTTGCAAGGCCATCAGGTAGCCTCAGGGAGACTTACCTTAGTGAAAACTTATCTTGAATTAAGAGGATTTGCCTCTTCTTCTGGCCTCCTAGAATAAACCAGCAAAAGTTCATTTAATAAAGTGGAATGGTTGTCTAAGTCATGGGTCCACACTGAATAGCAGCCTCAAGAGACTGTGAAAGTGAAAGTCACTCAGTTGTGTCCAGCTCCCTGTGACCCCATGGACTATACAGTCCATGAAATCCTCCAAGCCAGAATACCGGAGTGTGTAGCCTTTCCCTTCTCCAGGGGATCTTCCCAACCCAGGGATTGAATATAGGTCTCCTGCATTGCAGGCAGATTCTTTACCAGCTGAGCCACAAAAGAAGGCCCTCAAGAGACTAATTCCCAAATTTAAGTATCCAGGCCTTGGCTAGAATGGATAACTGTATCTAGCCCTGAACAAGTCAGAGGACTGGCTACAACTAGACACAGCTGGGTGAAGGAGAAAATTCTAGCCCCAAGGAGAATAAAAGAATAGGAACCTAAGGGTGAAGATGACCAACTGGGACAGCAGTAGGAGTTCTGAAGAGACAGTATTGACTGGATTGGAGGATACAATCAGGCTTCAGAGGAGATTGACATTGAGTTTCAACCCTCAGGGGAAACTAGGGAAACCTGGAGAAACTGGGAACAAAGCAAGGCTAGATTTCTATTTTCTATGGAAGATCTCTGAAGGCTTCCGGATTCTAGCAATATCCACCTGCTGTGTGTCTAGCACACAGTATTGTTTTTGTCGAGTGTCTGTTATATTATCCCATATGTTTGCCAAACATTTATCTGCTCAGCCAGGGAGCTTATAATCTTCTTTGATAAAAAGGACAGGGAACAAACATGATTTTGTATATTTTTGAAACTATATTACAGCTCGGATTTTGTTGTATTCTTCTGGGAATTACTAGTGTTCTCAGGCATTCCACTCCTCTTCATTCAGTTTGATAACATTCCACTTCACTCCATGTCATTCCATTTTAATTTATATAGTTTCTATCCAGGGCTACAGCTGTGCTAACAGAGGGTTCCAAAGATGAAGAGACAAGCTATTGACTCAGAAAAAGTTTCATAAAATATATTTCACTCATCTAGTGAACAGACTCTCAAAAATAGTTTCATTTTATTCTCTCCATGGAGAGTCATGATGTAAGCTGAAAATGTTTCAAAAGTTTGAAAGAAATAAATTGGTTTAATATTGTTTAACCTGAGTTCCCCCAAGATATTTGGCCACAAAAAGTTTTTTGTTCTTTACCTACTTATTAATAGCCCATTGAATGATTTTAGGTGGCCCATAAGATCATCACACATCATGATCTAGGGCTGCTTCCTAAAATTTAAGTATCCAGATAGGTCAGAAAGGGAAACCTGGTGCCTCTGGAGCTTTATGAATATTAAAATGCTGGTGTAGAGTTTGAACATGTGAGTTTTGGCTTCAGGACTTACTGAAGCAATGTCATATCTAAGGTCTGAGTAGGAAAGCCTTGAAGGGAGAAGATGATTTGTCTTCTTCTTCTTCTTCTTTTTTTTTTTTTTTTTTTTTTTTTGCTATTTCTCAGCTTTACATTTCAAGAGTTTCCAACTGGCTAGTGTAATTTTCCTCAACTTTTTTGTTTTTCAAATAAGAGAATACATGTCAGGAGACATTCCCATGTGAACTTGTATCTGTGATTATACTCATAGATTTACATATCCCTACCCAGGAACCTGACTCATGTGTTCTGGCAAAATATTTTGTCACTGAATGTTTGAAGACCCTGGAATAGAGCTTTGGTCTCTATCTTGCTGTCTGGATTAGGAAAGTAGAGGTTAGTGGCTCTACAAAGGTGTTGCTGATACCCCTTGTAGAAATCTGGTTATTTTGGTGCCCACTGTGTTTTCAAAGTCACAACTTACAGGCTTCTTCTGAACATTACTGGGCTTAATACTACAAATAAACATGCAGAAAGATGACAGAGTATGTCAAGGCAGCAGCTAGCCTGAAGGTGGCTTGATGGGAGGTTAGCAGGTGGAACCAATGGCAGAGGAAGGCATGGATCAGAAGGAGAGCAGAGCAACGAATGCGAGGGGCTTGTGGAATGCCTGCCCTGCCCAGAAAGACCTGCATCAGGTGCTGAGGAGCACCCTATGAGGACTGCGTTTCAAGCTTGGTGTTCCAGTTCTGGGAAGGGGCTGGACAGAAAGCTAAGGCTGGTCTCCTGATCCCAGCACCAGTAGCAGTAATACAGTGGCAGGTGCTTGTAGAACAAGTAAAATCTAAGTAGGAGACTAAAAATATTAACAGCTATTGTAGGACTAACAGTTCCTGTTTTTGTTTAGTGCCTAAGTCCTGTCTGACTTTTTTGCAAGCCCATGGACTATAGCCCACCAGGTTCCTCTCTCTATGGGATTTCCCAGGCAAGAATACTAGAGTAGGTGGCCATGTCCTTCTGTAGGGTATCTTCCTGACTCAGGGATCAAACTTTCATCTTCTGGTTGGCAGGCAAATTCTTTACCACTGAGCCATATGGGAAGCCAGAACTAATAATAGTTACTGTACTCAAAAAGGGGGTCAACTTTAAGATGGTTTCCATGAAACAGCTGAGAAATTTGCAGAATCAGCAGTTTATACTAAGCTAAATCTTAGTGTTCATCTCTTTAATTAATTAATATTAAAAATCAGTATAAAAACACAATTAGAATTAAATGTGCTCAAAATAAATATTTTGGATTCTATTAGTATTGTCCCATAAATATTCTAGTATTCTCAAGGATAACTTACTAGAAACACCAGAAAATTTCAAAGTGTATCAGTTTTGTAGTGTGATGTGATATTGTTTGCAGTATTTTTCATGTTTATAAGGGTACTACAGAATTATAGCCATTAATCTATCTCATTGATTTTTTTAAAAAAATTCAACTATTTTCTAATTATAGAAAAAATTTAAAACTTCCTATGCAATCTTTTAAACAAAATACATGCAGATTATCCTTATTCTATCTTGTATTCCTTCCTTTCTTCCTTCTGTCTCTTTTTTTTTCTTAAATGTTTGTTCTTCTGAAAAGGGCCTCTTAAATATTTAATTTAGGTTATCTGGCATTTCTGCAACACAAGATACTTGTATGCCCAACAATAATTTCTTTCTTTTTCATTTATTTTTCTATTTTTAAGGCAAGGTTGTGTAAGATTTCTCCTTCCTTCTCATGTAGTGGGGAGATATTAACTCCAACTTTATACAGATAAAGAATCTAAGGGATAGAGACAAAGATTTATCTAAAGGCATGTGAACGGTTTCCATTAGAATCAAGGTTGCTGTACAGTTAAGTGATCTCTTCTTCATAGTTCTCTGCAGGACATGGAGGTTTCAATGTGTGAAGAATTTTCCATGAAGAGTTTTTAAAATCTTAAAATCACAGGGCCAGCCTGACAGCAGAGATTTTCTGATGTAGCGCCCTGAGTAAAATTTGGGCAACTGAGATTTTCTCATGTGCACGCAGGGTTGAGTACCCCCTCCCAAAGCATATCCCACTGACTGGGTTTTATTTATCACAACTGGGCAGCACATTGTCAAATTCACCTTCTTAAGAGCACAGCACCAGCTTGGCCACACAGATAAGAATGATCCCGGAAGATTGAGTTTAAAATCAGTCTTGTGAGGAGAGATGTTAACTGTCACCTGCCAAGGAAACAGGAGGACCCTGACACTCTTTGATATATTTGGAGGTGACAAAAAAATGACACTGAGTTGGTAGCTCTTCTAGGAAATATGTCCGAATACCAGCGTGAGATAGAGGCCCTTCTTGGCTCGCTTCAGACTGAGATTATAGTACCTACTGTCACTCCTTATGTAGTAGTTTCATGAACCTTATTACAAAGTGCAGGGAACATAATAACACTCCCAGGGCTCCAGCTGTATTATTTTATTCCACAATTTGGATATAAAGAAGGTAGGTCAAAATGTGGTTTACACTTTCAATTTCTTGAGTGGTGTGTATCCATTGCATACAGTATTTTGTAGGTATTTTGTTCACTTTATGAGAAAGATTGTGTCAAGTTTGCATCTGTCATATGGGCATTTTCCTTGCACAGGGGATGCAGTTCTTTTACTTAATCCTCAGTCCAGTAGGGAAGCAAATGTTCTTGCATGGGTTGCCTTTACCTATTTTTTTCTTTTTTGTCAGAGCTATGTACTAAAAATATTTTTTAAGTTCCTCAGTTTTATTGAGATATAATTTACATATAACATTATATAAGTTTAAACTATGTAACACAATAGTTAGATATATGTATATTGCAAAACTTTTACCACAGTAAGGTTATTAACAAACATCAGCTCACATTAACATTGCTATAGTTTTCTTTTCCTTGTGATGAGAATTTTTAAGATCTACTCTCTTATCAACTTTCATATAAACAATGTAGTATTGTTAGCTATAGTCACCACATTGTACTTATGTTCCTATAATTTTAAGTCAAAGAACACTGGGAGCCCAATCTCCTTCACATAAAAAAATGAGGTGATTGCAAGGGAATTGAGAAATAATCCTCTCAGGAAAAGGAGGAGACCTTCAGGATTTTGCTGTCCTGGCCTGCAGAGGACAGCAGTTAATGTGTGATACTGCAGTACTTGGGCCAAGGACATCACACAAAGGCTAAGTGGCTATCTCAGTTCCCAAAACTAGACTCAGATAAGAATTTGGATTGGATTGCTTATTTGGGAATAAGAGGAAAGTCAATAAAGGGCAAGTGCGTTATTAGGGTTCACTCCCACTGTGGACCCTCTGAGTTACTCAGGAAGTTGAGCTCTTAACTCTCAAGTCCCATCCCGTATTCACCCTCAGACAGAGAAGTGCACTTAAATGATTGTGGGGTGGGCTGAAGACATCTGCTAAGAATGTCACTGCAAGGTCCCCAGGGCACAGATTCTGATTTCAGATGTGCATGTGATGTGCATGCAGACTGATTGGCCACTTTGTTCATTGCAGAGCTGAGGATTAAGGGTTACCCAGCCTGCCCAAATAGTTGTACATTGCTGATGTCTGTCATTATAACAGATGATAGTGGCATTGGAAGAGTTTTTTGTAAGTTAATCAAGACTTTAATCTTATTTAGTACTTTAAAATTCATGTGCATATTGGGAGACTATTGTGTATGTGCTATGTGAGGGTGTGTGTCCTTGCATATTTGAGAGGATGCACAGTCTTAGTTACTGAGGCAGGATTAGTGGTATATGTCAATGCAAATGTGATATAAAGCACCATGCTTATTGTGGGCTTGTGAACTAAAGAGGAAATGACAAAACATCTTGATTAGAAAATTTCCCTTCCACTCAATGTGAAATGTGTAATATAAAATGTTTTTTGAAATGGATCTGAGGTCAGTAACTGCTGGATGGAAACCACGTGCTTTTTAAAAACATTCTTTCTTCCTAAGTGGTCTTTGTGCTAAAATTAGGAACAGAAAGGTTGACCACACCAAAGGCCTCCCTGCATGGTGATAATTTGAAGCCCTTGGCAATCATGCCAAAATCTACCTGCCTTCCCTATGTGACCTTGCTTAGAAGCAGTCTGTAACAAAACGGGCAGATTTTTTAAAAGTATGGGTGAAATATTATGAATCAATCAGCAAATCCATGTTTTCAAATGGCCCATAGACAAAAAAATAAACTCATCATTTTTCACTATTTATCATCAAAATCCTTCTGGTTTAACAGGTTGACAGCATAAAGATTTTTAAACTGTGTTGGTATATAGGATGCACATGATTTTCTTGACACTTGGATGCATTTTCTGTGAGCTTGGGCGGGGAGGACCTTAGCCTTGAGGAAATATATAATTTAAAAAACCCAGTATTATCAGAATATATTAAAATGTGTGTGACATCATTGCTATTTCAAGCTTTTCTATTTCTCTAAGTCTGTTTCTTTCCATATATATAAAGTAAGCATATATATAAAAAATAGTCATTTTAAATATGTATACATACTGTATCAGTCACTATCCAATCAAGAAAGCACAATCTATGTTAGTTATTTTTAACAGAGAAAATTTAATATGAAATTTGTTCAATAGATTTAAAAGACTAAAATTTGCCAAAGAAACAGATATTATAAGCTAATACCTCTTAGGATGCAGGAACAAGGAGAGGGAGCTGGAGTTATAAGAAGCTTGAAGAAGGGACCCTGGAAAGCAGAATCTGAGGGGATGCACAGAGACTAGCTCTTTGATTGTGTGGCAAGAATAAATATATTACACCATTATATTACACCACTAAGGCTGGACTCAAAAGTAAGTTCCTAGGAAGAAGTAAGTCTATAGGGATGTTCACTGGAACAAGTGAACAGGAAAAGTCTACTCTCCCTCAAGTGCCTGTTACTAGCCCAATTTAGTACTTTGAAGATGGCAACAGAGAAATATGGTCTGTAGTGTCTTAACTCCAGCATCCAATCAGTGTTTAGAAGGTGAGCATGGGGAGAAATGACAAAGGCTTAAACCACCACATGTCCATATTGGATTTAATCATCCGAAATTGCTGATAGTCAACTGATACACTTTTTAATCTACAAAAACGGCAATTTCATATGCTTCCCAGGTGGTGCTAGTGGTAAAGAACCTGCCTGCAATGCTGGAGACGTAATGAGACGTGGCTTCAATCCCTGGGTTGGGAAGATCTCCTGGTGAAGGACATGGCAACCCACTCTGGTATTCTTGCCTGGAGAATCCCATGGTCAGAGGAGCCTGGTGGGCTACAATCCATGGGGTTGCAAATTGACACAACTGAAAGGACTTAGCATGTACACACACATACATTATATTAGATATAATTAAAACATATTTCATACATTTATAAATGTTCCCACCTTATAGAAATATATATACACATACACACACACACACACATATATAATCAAACATATTTAAAGGGGAGGGATATTTTTACACTTAATTATGTCAGATGAAGCTGGTGTCATTCTCTGAATGAGATGGAATGTACACATATAGATACAGCTATTTGCAGCTCACCAATGGGGTGCTTTTCCTGGGCTGCTATGGTAAGTATGCTGGCATATTTTTGCATGATGCCTTTTACCACTGCAGTCTTCTCCCATCATGGGTGCATACATCATTCATTCATCATCTGCTGCCTTGATCATGATCCAATAAGTCTTCAAGTACCCACAGTGAGCCTGTTCCAGAAATGAAGGCCTGATTTAAAGACTCCTCCATATCTAGATTAGGAGGGGAACTCTAGACCTTTGGATCAGTTCTTTTAAGGATTTAAGACCCTTTACAGTTGCTGCTTCTATGCCGCTGTCATGATGTTTTAGTGTAGGGTTGCTATCTCTTGGAAAGGCAGCTGTTGGTCTGTGTTTGGTTACTTGTGTGCATTTTGGGGCTGGATTCTTAGTTTAAAAGGGGAAGTGTATGCTTGAGTTTTCTTAGTGGGGAGTGATTCATAAGCTGTTAAGTCATCAGTAAAGGTACACAGTGTGCTTATAACAGGCCATGTGAGGGCTCTGTGAGTGCTTGCCAATGACTATTGTGCTTCTCCCAGGGCCATGGTACAGATTTCTGTCTGAAAGTGAGGACTGGCAAAACCAGATGGAGTGTGGGGTGATGATTCTAAAAGACCTAAGAAATGTTTTCATCACTCCCATGTGCATCTCAGCTCAGGGAATTCCACAGGCAGTTTCCTAAGTGGACATTTTCTCTCACACAACTCACTGTCCTTTCCAGGCCCCTAGGCCCCACATCTCCTGTTTCTCCTGGCAAACTAGTGCCACGATTCCGAAGTGATTTGATTGGTATTCCAGCAGTACCTTCTAATTCTGCCTCTTTCATAATATCAGGGAGTACAGAAAATGGACAAATGGCCTATTTTTGAACCAGAAGTTGGCCCACCTGTCAGGAGTGGTAGCAGCTGAGGAGTGTTTATGGGATAGGCTGCTCATGACAGCCTTCCAGATCCCAAGGATAAGAGTGTTGAAATCAGCATAACTCTCTTAGGCTTTCAAGATCCAACCTCCAGAGGCCCAGACAAACTCCAGTGTGCACACTTGGCTGTTCATATGACCATGGTCTCCTCTATTTACCCAAATGTGTCCTGGGCATTATTGTTCACCTCTCATATTGTCCATTGTGCCCGTTAACAGATCAAATGGCCCCTATTACTATGTGGTGGCCTCGTTCCAGAGGGACTCATTACTGCCTTTACTTGCTTGTAAAATCTTTCTGTGTTTAATCCTCACTGCACTTTCATTTTTTCCTTCCCATCTGTCAGTGGGCTTTTGTGCCCTGTGGATCAGCATATCAACACTTCACTCTTCCTCTCCTGAAAGCAGCTCCTGTTCCTGAAGTCCTTTTACTGGGAAAGGCTATTGAACAATTGGCACAGGACAAGTAGGAGAGCTGGAGAAAAAACAACACTGGGCCTCTGCGTTCAGTTCAGTACATTTATTTATTTTATTTTTTTAATTTTCTTTACTTTATTGTGTTGGTTTTGCCATACAGTAACATGAAACCGCCATGGACCTACACATGCTCCCCCTCCAGAACCCCCCTCCCTCCCCCCTGCCGACTCCCTCCCCCTGGGACATCCTGGTGCACCAGCCCCGAGCATCAACCCTGGGCTGGCGATTGATTTCACATATGGTAATTAACATGTTTCAATGCCATTCTCCCATATCATCCCACCCTTGCCCTCTTCCACAGAGTCCACGTGTCCGTTCTATACATCTGCGTTCCTTTTGCTGTCTCGCATGCTGGGTTCTCGTTACCATCTTTCTAAATTCCATATATATGCGTTAGTATACTGTATTGTTGTTTTTCCTTCTGGCTTACTTCACTCTGGATAATAGGCTCCAGTTCCGTCCATCTGAGTAGAACTGATTCAAATGAATTTTTCCTTAATGCTGAGTAATATTCCATTGTGTATATGTACCACAGCTTTCTTATCCATTCGTCAGTTGATGGGCATCTAGGTTGCTTCCATGTTCTGGCTATTGTAAACAATGCAGCGATGAACACTGGGGTACACGTGGCTCTTTCAATTCTGGCTTCCTCGGTGTATATGCCCAGCAGTGGGATTGCTGGGTCAAATGGCAGGTCTATTTGCAGTTTTTTAAGGAATCTCCACACTGTTTTCCAAAGTG
This sequence comes from Antilocapra americana, assembly GCA_007570785.1. Taxonomy (NCBI): domain Eukaryota; kingdom Metazoa; phylum Chordata; class Mammalia; order Artiodactyla; family Antilocapridae; genus Antilocapra; species Antilocapra americana. The sequence continues at coordinate 12,724,892 of ML660204.1, read as the reverse complement.
GCTGTACTAGTTTGCATTCCTACCAACAGTGTAAGAGGGTTCCCTTTTCTCCACATCCTCTCCAGCATTTATTGCTTGTAGACTTTTGGATGGCAGCCATTCTGAGTGGTGTAAAGTGGTACCTCATTGTGGTTTTGATTTGCATTTCTCTGATAATGAGTGATGTCGAACATCTTTTCATGTGTTTGTTAGCCATTTTTATGTCTTCTTTGGAGAAACGTCTGTTAAGTTCTTTGGCCCACTTTTTGATTGGGTCGTTTATTTTCCTAGAATGGAGCTGCAGGAGTTGCTTGTATATTTTTGAGATTAATTGTTTGTCTGTTGCTTCATTGGCTATTATTTTCTCCCATTCTGAAGGCTGTCTTTTCACCTTGCTTACAGTTTCCTTTGTTGTGCAGAAGCTTTTAATTTTAATCCACAGTCATTAAGACAGTATGGTACTGGCACAAAGACAGAGATATAGATCAATGGAACAAAATAGAAAGCCCAGAGATAAATCCACGCATCTATGGACACCTTATCTTTGACAAAGGAGGCATGAATATACAATGGAGAAAAGACAACCTCTTTAACAAGTGGTGCTGGGAAAACTGGACAGCCACTTGTAAAAGAATGAAACTAGAACACTTTCTAACACCATACACAAAAATAAACTCAAAATGGATCAAAGATTTAATCATTAGACCAGAAACAATAAAACTCCTAGAGGATAACATAGGCAAAACAATCTCCGACATAAACCAAAGCAGGATCCTCTATGACCCACCTCCCAGATTATCGGAAATAAAAGCACGAATAAACAAATGGGACCTAATTAAAGTTCAGTATATTTAATGGGTACCTTGATCAGTCTCCTTTTGACATGAGGTTCCTCCCTGGGCCATCGTTTCATATTCCTATCTTGAGAGCACTCACTGCAGAAGTGAACTTTCTTTGGTACAAAGCAAAGGTGAATTGCAGAAACCCTTTGTTTGCTGGGAAGATGAAACGTTTTAAATAAGATGATGACACCCTCTTCCATCTGCTTCTTCTGTTAAACAGGTGGGTATTTGTGGGCTGTTCCTAACCTCTGCAAAGTGTAGTAAAGAAAAAATTCTCAGCTTGATGATTCTTAAACTCTTTCACTGTCCCTATTCACGTAATTTACTAACTTGTTCTTGATCAGATGATTACTAAAGAGGAGCTGGGTAAGGTTTGCACTGACTCCAGACAGCAGGCAGGATGTGGTAATTTATGTGAGTGGGCTTCTGATGACAAGATAAGGGTACTCCTCTCCGTGTGCTGCAACATTCCTTAGCTTTAGTGTTAAAACAATAGGACAAGTCTTATTTGTCTCACATTTTTCAAACTTACAGCTTAATTTTAGAACTATTAAAAATGATGACATTGGGACTAAGACTTGACAACTTGACACCAGTGGAATGTGAGAAAGAGTTAAGTAGAATCCAAGTGCAACTTGTGAGCCTCTTGGATCAGAGTTACCTGGGAGGTTTCACAGAAATGAAATTTCTAAGGCCCATCCCAGAGGGCTGATTCAAAATATCAAAATGAAGTACTGGGGATCTGTAAATTTAATAGGCTCTTCCAGCTATTCTAACTTACATCAAAGTTTGAAACTAACTCTTCTTGAGGTTGAATGTCACTTCTGAGTGGGGTCAGCAGAGATCAGACATTTCCATCTTGTTCAGAAGAATGTATTGTTTTAACTGCCAAGAAGTCTAGCCATGCTTGTCTATGAGAATAGTTTATCTGAAGTAATATAATGAAAAGATTTCATTTGAGAAGGATTTCCTCTCCCAAGCCAGTTTGTAAAGACCCTGACCATGTTTTCATTTCACGTGTTGTTTACTTTTGTTGTTGTTGTTCAGTTGCTAGGCTGTGTCTGGCTCTTTGCAACCCTGTGGACTGTAGCATGCCAGGCCTCCCTGTCCATACTGTTCTTGGGTTTCTTGCAGCAAGAATGCTGAAGTGGTTTATCATTTCTTCCTCTAGTGGATCACATTTTGTCAGAACTCTTCACTATGACCTTGTCTGTCTTAGAGGGCCCTGCACAGCATGGTTCATAGCTTCATTGATTTACACAAGCCCCTTCACCACAAGGCTGTAATTCATAAAGAGGTGTTTACTTTTATCTCCGTGTAATTCTGTTCATTCACTATTTTAAATACAACAACAGAAAATTGTAAAAAAGAATAATTTCTTCTTTTTTATCCAGAGGGTTGTGTCAGTGTAGACACTACAATTAAACATTAATCAGAAAGCCCTTCTTGTTTTGCTTTTAAGCATTTCTCCAAAGCATTAATCTAGAAAACTTCAAGAAGGACCTTATAATGCTTCCAGGTCACCTTTTAGAGAATAAATTCTCATCAAATGCCAGGACTCAAATTGTAGCTGAAGGAAAGTTCTATGTAACCTCCTGAGAAAGCTTTTTCTTTTTCCTTCTCATTTAGATGAAAGTACAACATAAAAACAATTCGACAAAGACTTAAAAACTAATATTTGATAAACTGAAGCTTCATCGTGTATAGCTCTGAACAGAAGCTAGACTTCCAATGTTTGGAGGAGGGGAGACAGCTGCTTTTATCACAGGTATATTATTCTGCTGCTCAGACTGTTCCTGTAGCTCTTGCTGGTGAAACACCACAGAAAGGAAAACAGGCTCCCAGAACATAGTTATTTCCATACGCTCCCACAAAGTATTCCCTTTGTAACAAGCAATTTGTCTGCACTCAACTTTTCCCACTTGGCTCCCTGAATCAGACAGGCTTTCCCCAAACCCCTGGGGCTATTAGTCCTGTTAATCTTTGCCCTTCACAAATGAATCTTTTGTGCTGCTTATGACTGAACTTGGATTGCTGTCTTTCCTCTCTTTCATTCTTTTTTTTTTTTTTTTAAATGAACAATAAGAGCAAACAGCTTGGGCTGAAGAGAGGTGGAGCAGTGACCTCTGGTTGGTAAGTCACGATGCCACAGTTTATGGGTTTGGAGGATTCCATCGTCAGGGGACACAAGGCAGGATCATCTCCTAAGGAAATAATCTGGTCACGTGACGAAGAGTTAAGGATGAGAGAAACCCCTAGGTTTCTGCTGCTGAACAATGGCCAAGTTCACTGGCGTTCTCAGGTGCATGGAGGAAAATAGGCCCTCATTGTTAAGGCAGCATCAGCACCTGCCTTTGTTTCTGCTTCCCTTGCTGCAGCATCAACACTGTCTTGTCAGCCTGGAGACAGGTTGGCATGGGACATAACCACTGATGAGTATTTATCCAGTTAGTGTACCAAATGGCTTGTCCTCACTGGTATGTATGTATCTTCATCTACTCATGAACTAGGCATAGAATAACTGAAACTTTCACCAGACACATACTTTGTGATGTCCAGTTTAACTCTTCATCAACTACTTATGTATCTTTGCCTTAATATAATGCTATGCTGAAACCTAGAGGCTTGACAAATTAAACTTGGGAAGTTATAAAGAACACTGGTATTTAAAAATTTTGTATATTTTTATATTAACTTTTTCTCTACCTCCAGATGATATTTTCTTAACTCTAAAAAATTTTAGACATGATATACATAGTATATATATATATATTTGTAATCTATACATTGACGAATATTTGTAATATATGCAGTCATGTAACTGTCACTGGTAAATCCCATTGACAACCCCTGGGAATTAAAAATGGAATCTTGGGTGTGAGGTGGGGAGAAATACATTAGGAGTTTGAGACTAACATATACCCACTACTATATATAAAGGTAAACAAATAAGGTACACAGCAAGGATCTACTGCATAGCACAGGGACCTCTACTCAATATCTTGTAATAACTTATAATGGAAAAAAATCTGGAAAAGAAAAAATTAAGCAAACATACAAAACAGACTCAAAGACATAGAACACAAACTTACAGTTACCAAAGGGAATATATTTGGGGGAGGGATAATTTAGGAGTTTGAGACTAACATGTATAGACAACTATATATAAAATAACCAACAAGGACCTACTGTATAGCACAGGGAACTATACTCAATATTTTGTAATAACCTATAAGGGAAAAGAATCTGAAAAGTATATATATATATATATATATATATATATATATATATATATATATATGCATATGTATGTGTGTGTGTTAGTCTCTCAGTCATGTCTGACTCTTTGCAACCCACAAACTGTAGCCTGTCAGGCTCCTCTGTCTTTGGAATTCTCTTATGCAAGAATATTGGGGTGGGTTGCCATTTTCTTCTCTAGGGGATCTTCCTGACACAGGGATTGAAATTGAACCTGGGTGTCCTACACTGCAAGCAGATTCTTTACTGTCTGAGCTACCAGGGAATCCCATATATATATGGGATATATATACCTAAAACTGAACCACTTTGCTGTATATCTGAAACTAATGCAACACTGTAAATTAACTATATTTCAACAAAAAATAAGACAAAATAAAGAATACATATTTTTAAAAAGTTATTTCAGAGTGAAAAATAGAATCTGAGTAATAAAATCTAATTTTTTCATTTTTATTTTAATTAATTAATTAATTTTAATTGAAGGATAATTACCTTACAATATTGTGGCAGTTTTTGCCATACATTGACATGAATCAGCCACGAGTGCACATGTGTCCCCCCCATCCCAAACCCCCCTCCTACATCCCTCCCCAGTTCATCCCACTGGATTGTCCCAGAGCACCGGCTTTGCGTTCCCTGCTTCATGCATTGAATTTGCACTGGTCATCTATTTTACATATGGCAATATGCATGTTTCATTAGAGCTAGCTCTTAAAAATCTTTGAACCAGGATGTCCCAGAGGGATGGAATTGGGAGGGAGGTGGGAGGGGGGTTCTGGAAGGGGAACACATGTATACCCATGGTGGATTCATGTCAATGTATGGCAAAACCAACACAATAATGTAAAGAAAATAAATAAAATAACAACAACAAAAAATCCTTGAACTCAATAGGGTAATATCTTTTGACGTGATGTAAAAGTCTTTACTGTATATCTCTCTTTATATTAGAGATGGTGGAAGACATAGGAGTGAAGACAGCTCCTGCCTGCAGAAATTGTTGTCTCCATAGAAGGAAAGAAACCAATGAAATTTTTAGAGTTAGTCTTAACTGTAGAGTGTTGACGACAAGAACAGCAGGTGTGCAGGAAAGGGGGCTATTGACTGGTCAAGCAAGGCTGGTGAAGAAGTCAGGTTTAAGGCCAGTACTGAAAGATGCAGAGGAATCTAGGTGAGGGGAAAAAAGGGAAGTCTATTTAGAAGAGGTCTGTGGAGAAAGAGGGGGTAGAATAACTTTTGAGCGAAAGCACAGTAGAGGAAATTTGATAATTTCAAACAAAGAATGATTTTCCCACAAAGTCAGCCAGTAGAGTGTATACCTTTCAAAGGTAAATTTCAGGTGGTTCCTTATAAAGATTTGTAGCTTTGGAAGAGTAAGGACCCTGCAGTGATTCAGATGTTTTGTTACGCGTCTTTATTATGCAAAACCTGGGAAAGGTAGATTTCTAGGCCAAACTTCAGGACTGTGTTGTATCAGTCACACATTGCTGCATGATGACAAACCAGCGCAGAACTCAATAGCACATGACAATAAGCATTTATTTTCATATACAACGTTATGCAGGTTTAGCTCAATTTTGCTCCATGTGTGTTTATTCTAAGACTCAGACCAAAAAGGCCTCAGCCACTGGATGCATATTCTTCTCATGCAGAAGAATAGGATATTCCTCTGAAGGCATATACTGGAAACTTCTACCCACATTCCACTGGTCAAGTAAATCACATGGCCAATATCAATAGTACAGGGAAATAAGATTGCCTTTAGTGGGAAGAATTGCCAAGTCACATGGGAAAAGGTCTGGATACAGATGGGGGTGAAGAAATAGGAATAATTTTTCACATATGTAAAGCCTTTAACATATTATCTCAGATAATCCCCAGAAAAGGTGTATGGAGTTGACTCTATTGTTACTCCAATGGATCCTTTGAAAGGCTGGATGACTTATTCAAGGTAATCTTGTTAGTAAGTGACCAAGACAGAGTTTCAGATGTGTTAAAAGTTTAATATAACCTCAACAACATGAAATATTTGCTTGAGTCCCTAGAAGAGGCTCTGAATAGTATTACAATGCATGTCATTTGTACTCTCAGGATCCTCTTTATTCACTTGTACCTGAAACTTCCAGACTATTACCCATTTTTTTTTAAATCTGGATCCTGTCAACTACAAATTGAAACTTGCCATTTACCTCTACCAAGATTTAATCTTATGCTGCCGCAGCTGCTGACCTTCAGCATTCCCTGAAAGAAGTTCAGAGTGGAGAGCAGAAATGAGGCACTCTCTGCTCAAGGGAAAAACAAGCAGGACATGTATTCAGATAGTTAGATATTTTTAGGAGCCAGTTTTATGAGCCCAGTCTTTGAATCTCCCCATATCTAGAAAAGCACTAAAATCCCTCAGAGTGATGACTGTTCCTGCCAATGCAGGGGATGTAAGAGATGTAGATTTGATCCCTGGGTTGGGAAGATCCTCTGGAAGAGGGCACAGCAACCCATTCCAGTATTCTTGCCTGGAGAATCCCATGGACAGAGGAGTCTGGCAGATTATAGACCATGGGGCTTTAAAGAGTCAGACAGAACTGAGGCGACTTATCAAGCATGCAAACAAGCATGTCTTTAAAAAGATATATATTTCATCGTTCCTATTTCTTGTCAATAATATGAACTCTTCATTTTTTTGTACTCTACAGGATAATGATGAAAAATTGGACTCACTGAGTTTGCTAAGTACTGATAGTTTCACCCTGTTCATTGGAGACTCCTGTTTCATCCCATTTCTTCTCTGCCTTTGCCTCTGCTCTCTCACTTCTACTACAAGTGATAATCATCTCTACAATCTGAATCTATGAAACCTAAATTTCCCCCAGTATTAAAACATCTTCTGGGTAACTATCAAGGTCAAACCAAGAGAATTCCTCACTTCGCCTTTCCTACATCTTCCTAATTCCAGAAACCAATATTTTGTGTTTCTTTGTTTGGCATCTTATGGTGATGCTTAACATTTTTCATTGATGTAGCTTCTTGGGTTTCAGAGTTCAAGGGAATGGTGATTATGGACTAGTTTAGAAGCTGCCTGATGATATTTCCTGACACACAGCTCCTTGAGGAGGGCATCTGAGCAGATAATGTGTTGCCCTTTGGATGGATGGGTCAACTTAGAAAGTGGCACTTTAAAGAGTGGTTGAAGGGCCACTTGGCCTTTTTCTGCCCTCTGGGAGTTCTTCCTGGATTATGGGCAGAGACAACTGACCGTCTCAAGGGCTTATTGTCTTCTCTACCCTCTGCCTTCCTCTTCTACCATTATTATGTGATAATGATATTTGACCTTGATATTTGTCCATTACCTTACATTTGTGGATCATTAAATAATGAAGCATCTTGTCTGTCAACCGTTATTAGGATAGTAAACAACATTGCAAAACACAAAGCGAATAAAACACTTTACCAACTTAACCAGAGCCAGAATGAATGGAGGATATTAAAAAACTACCTTTTTATAATATTCAAACATTTTTCTTTGATTCAAGATTTATTTTTTTAAGTAATTAATTTTTTAAGAAAATTTCTTTACATTATTGTGTTGGTTTTGCCATACATTGACATGAATCTGCCATGGGTATACATATGTTCCCCTTCCAGAACACCCCCTCCCTCCTCCTTCCCTATTCCCTCTCTCTGGGTCATTTCCTTTTAACTAAAATGAAGTGTCATTTAATAGTTCTTTTACATTAAATTTATATTGCTATTAGACTCTTTTCTAATTTCATAAGTATAATGCTCCTTTATTTAAAACACATTTTTCAGTTGTTTCATTTTTCTTATGTTTTAATGATGCAGCAATATATTCATAGCTATTCAATCAGAGTTATGTCTGTGTTTACATTTGCATTAGATTGCATTTACCTTAAAATATAAATGCTTGCTCAGTTATTAGTCTTAAATGCAGTGTCCTCTTCCTTGAATATTTGATTTTTGTAGGTGAGTTAGTTAGACCTATCTTGGAAAATTCTTTAGCTGTCAACTGAAAGATGAGCTGGTCTTGGCTTTTGGGAATGCTTAAATATTGTCCCAACTTATTGTCCCCAAAGCATGTACTCATAGGAATGACAAATTTGCATTTGTTTCAAAATGAAGAGATACAACTTTTCCTATATTAAGCTTACAGAGATGTGACTTCTTTTTTATGTTAACCCTGTCACTCAAATTATAAAAGAAGAACCTTAGGAATCTTTGAAATTTGCATAACAAGTACATTTTTTCTTTAAGTTGCCCAGATGTGATAAATTTTTGAGTTGGTGGGCCAAAGAACTCAACAGACATTTCTCCAAAGAAGACATACAAATGGCTAACAAACACATGAAAAGATGCTCAACATCACTCATTATCAGAGAAATGCAAATCAAAACCACAATGAGGTACCACTTTACACCAGTCAGAATGGCTGCAATCGAAAAATCTACAAGCAATAAATGCTGGAGAGGATGTGGAGAAAAGGGAACCCTCTTACACTGTTGGTGGGAATGCAAACTAGTACAGCCACTTTGGAAAACAGTGTGGAGATTCCTTAAAAAACTGCAAACAGACCTGCCATTTGACCCAGCAATCCCACTGCTGGGCATATACACCGAGGAAACCAGAATTGAAAGAGCCACATGTACCCCAATGTTCATCGCTGCATTGTTTACAATAGCCAGAACATGGAAGCAACCTAGATGCCCATCAACTGACGAATGGATAAGAAAGCTGTGGTACATATACACAATGGAATATTACTCAGCATTAAAAAAAAAAAATTCGTTTGAAGCAGTTCTACTCAGGTGGATGGAACTGGAGCCTATTATCCAGAGTGAAGCAAGCCAGAAGGAAAAACAACAATACAGTATACTATCGCATATTTATGGAATTTAGAAAGATGGTAACGAGAACCCAGCATGCGAGACAGCAAAAGGAACACAGACGTATAGAACAGACTCGTGGGCTCTGTGGATGAGGGCAGGGGTGGGATGATTTGGGAGAATGGCATTGAAACATGTTAAGTATCATATGTGAAATCAATCGCCAGCCCAGGATTGTTGCTTGGGGCTGCTGCACGGAGATTTCCCGGGGGG
>ML660204.1:12702970-12715602 GCA_007570785.1 Antilocapra americana | reverse complement strand
GTTCTGGAGGGGGAGCATATGTACACCCATGGCGATATTATGTCATTGTATGGCAAAACCAATTAAAAAAATAAATAAATAAATAAAATTAAAAAAAAAATCAGAGACATTACTTTGCCAAAAAAAAAAAGAATGGAAATAAACAGGCAATCTTTAGAACATCCATAAAATGATATTCAAAATTTTCTTTATATAATTCTTGAATTGCTATGCCCCACATATTTATGATAATAAATTTTCCACATATATTTCAGTCTTTATTTTAAAATTTCATACCTATTATTAACAAATAATTGAGTATCAGTTTTGTTTGTTAAATTTTCCTAGCTCTCATTTCTGGGAGGAATCACTATTTCAAAAGCAGAATATTCTCTGCTATTGCTCTGTGAAAAGTCTTTGACTTCAAAATTCTGACAGTCAAGGGCTCCTCATAGCTCAGGCTTCCTAAATAAGTTCTGGTCCTCCAAATGGACCAGCCTGTCCTGCTTCAGCTGTGACCAGGTACAGAGGCAGAGCAGGGATGAGAGATGGCCAAAAGGAAGATGCTGGCACCCCTAACTCTGTTTCAGCCTCTGACATAACCTTTTCTGTATCTTATCAAGCTTTCTATGTTTTTCATGATGGTGGCAGGAAATCAGGCCATTCCCTGGAGTCCGTATAGGACTTGGGACAATCAAATACTCTCCATTGCTGTCTACATCTTTCTTGATTAGGAAAAGCTTCATCACAAACAAGAGCTGCCCTGCGCTACAGTGATATCTGAAGGCAGCTCTGAGAATCTCCAATTCAAATATTATTCCCTACCTTTGAGAAGACTTTGCTGGTCCTTTTATCTTTAGGAATCGTTTGCTCTAGTCTTTTTCAGCTTGTTCAATAAAAGATTACTGAAATTTTTTCGCCATCAAAGAAATGCAAATAAAAACCAAGATGACTAAAATGTAAAAGACTGACAATATCATGATGCTGTGATATGAAGCAATTGGAACTTCTATACTTTCCTGATCCTTTTTGTGTTTAAAGTGCTTTTCACTTGAATATGTGTATGTATCTACTTTTTGATTCACCTTAATTCAGAATAAAATCATTCCAATGTTTTGGTCTTAATTATTTAGTTATGTTACATCCCTTCCCATGTACTTACAGTTATATTTATGGTTCATTAAGTAAAAGTCAGAATGTACTTACTGATAAATAATGAAAATAGAACCCATTAGTGTCTGGTATATTTCTAATAGGTGAAATCTTCCATCTTTAAGTATAAGCTTCTAGGAACTTGATTTTCAAAGGTAATAGAAAATTTTATTTGATATTTGTGATTATCCCTCTTTGTCTGGCAAAGCAAATTTGTCAGCTTCATTTTCCCTAAGCCGTTTCCAGGTACACCATTTTAGAAACTCAAGAGTGATCCCTTAGCTTTATCTGTACATTTGTCTCAGGAGGTATGGCCTCTAGGTCAACAGAGAGAAATATGCAAGGATATGAAGATCTCTTGGGCCTTTTCAGTTGGGTGACATGGACATATGTGGGCACTGTCTACATCAGTTTGTCATCACAAGATCAGAGTTTCTGAGTATGATGAAATAGAATTTAAAAAGTCAAACACACTGAGGTTATCATTAATACTATTTGTGAATTTTTTCTTCATTTTCCCTCTAGATCTTGATGCCAGATATAGTCATATGATTTGTTTTTGCCAATGTTATAAGCAGAAGTTAGATAACATTATTACCTCTTGTGGAAAGCTTTAAGAGTCAGTGTGTAATTCACCATGCTCTCTCTTTCCACTTGCCATGGTGATCAGTAACATTCCAAATAGAGGCTCTTTTGTCAGCCTGGTTCCCAGCATGAGGACATTGCTGAACATAGCCCCCAGTTGACCCATGATGGACTTGTAGCATGAACAATAAATTAAACCTTTGATGTTTTAGGCCACTGAGTATTCTTTATTTTTGTTACTGCAGCATAACCTAGCTCATCTTGAGCTTTTCAGATGGGTTAAATAATTGGTCCTTGAAAGACCGATTTTATTAATATGCCCCAAACAATAGAGCTTCATACACCAGAGAGCACAGTCATTGCCAGGAGACAAGTGGACCTGGAAAGACACCTGATGATTCAGAATCCTGGGGCACAGAGGGAAAAGCATCCTTCTTTGCCTTGCAACTCTTTGCCAAACTCCTGAGCCCAAGTGAAGCATGGTTCAGTGATTCACAGTATGAGTGAAGTCACAGAGAATCAATAAACCATTTTATTTCATATCGGAAGTCCAACAATCTTTCCTGTTATCCATGGCTGATGGTTTTGAGGGTTTAGTGGAGTTTCCTGGTGAATCATAGTTGTAATTTGGACTTCTAACTGTTTAGGTGCTTCCCACTGCTCATAATCAGGAGTGGATCTGACTCACTGCACAGGTAGTTGTTTAAGTAATACATGTAGATGCTATTATTATATATACTTGTGGCCCTGGTCAGGCCTTTATAGGTCTTCAGCTCTTATTTGTTATTTTTAAGATTAAGAATCTAAATCTAGAGAAGTTAAGTGACCATGTCATAGCTATAAGTGGCAGAGTCTGTCAGAATCCAAGCCTCATGTCACAGTTACAGGACTCTTGACATACAATAGATGGTGTGTTTGCTTGGAACCAGAACAGAAAGAGAGGGTGGGTCATTCTTTTTTTCAAACTGGAGTATAGTTGATTTATATATAATATTACATAAATTTCAGGTATATTACATAGTGATTCAATATTCTTTAGAATAGAGATTATATTCTAAAGTAATTACAAAATAATTGTTGTATATACCTATGCTGCACTATATATCCTTTTTTATTTATTTTAAACATAGTAATTTGTACCTCTTTATTCCCTACCCTTTCCCCACTGGTAACCACTGTTTGTTTTCTTTATCTGTGAGTCTGTTTTGTTATATGCATTGCTTTATATTATCTTTTAGATTTCATGTAAGTGGAATAAGTGGTGGTGGTTTAATCACTAAATCATGTCCAATTCTTGCGACCCCAGGGACTATAGTCTGCCAGTCTCCTCTCTCCATGGGATTCTCCAGGCAAGAATACTGGATTCGTTGCCATTTCCTTCTTCAGTGGATCTTCCTCACCCAGGAATCAAACTCTGTCTCCTACATTACAGACGTATTCTATACCTACTGAGCTATGAGGGAAGTGCACACGTAAGTGATAATGTAGAATATTTATCTTTCTCTCTCTGGCTTATTTCACTAAGCATAATACCCTCTGGGTTCATCCATGTTGTTGCAAATGGTAAAATCCCTTTCATTTTTTAATGGCTGAGTAATACTCCAACATGGTGTTGTTGTTTAGTTGTTATGTCGTGTCTGACTGTTTTGTGACCCTCTGGACTGTAATGCACTAGGCTCCTCTGTCCATGGCATTTCCCAGGCAGAATTACTAGGGTGTGTTGCCATTTCCTTCTACAGGGGATCTTCCTGACCCAGGGAACCCAGGGATGGAACCCACATATCCAGGCAGATTCTTTACCACTAAGCCACCTGGGAATCCTAATATTCCATTATGTACACACACACATACACACACACACACACACACACACACACATATATATGCATACATATTAATATATATATGTGTGTGTGTGTAGATGTCAGTCTAACAGGCACATGAAAACATGCTTAATATTCTTAATCATCAGCCACTATGGAATACAGGGTGGAATTTTCTCAAAAGAAAAAAAAAAAAAAGAAAACCCAAAGATAAGACTGCCACTTGTATGTGAGCTCAGTTGTGTACGACTCTTTGGGACTCCATGGACTGTAGCTTGCCAGTCTCACCTGTCCATGGGATTTTTCAGGCAAGGATACTAGAGTGGCTTGTCATTTCCTCCTCCAGGGAATCTTCCTGATTCAGTGATTGAAACTGCATCTCCTGTATTGGCACGTGAATTCTGTACCACTCAACCACCTGGAAAGCCCTGGAAATGCCATATGATCCAGCAATCCCACTCCTGGGTATATATCTGAAAATAATAATAATAATAATAAAAGTCCAAAACTCTAGTTTGAAAAGGTACATGCACTTCAATGTTCATAGAAACATTATTTACAATTTTCAAGATATGGAAGCAAATGACATGTCCATCAACAGATGAATGGTTTAAAAAGATTTTTTTTTTGTTATTAGTAGACAATTTGATGATAGCCATTGTGGCAGGTATAAAGTGACTGTGGTTTGATTTGGATTTCTCAGATGATTATAAATGTTAAGCATCTTTTCATGTGCCTTCATATATTTCTTCTTTGGAAAAATGCCTATTCAGGTCTTCTGTCCATTTTTTAATTAGGTTTATTGTTTTCTGTATTTTTAAATTTGTTTATTTTTTAATTGAAGGACAATTGCTTTAGAGAATTTTGTTGTTTTCTGTCAAATATCAACAAGAATCAGCAATAGGTATACATATGTCCCCTCCCTCTTGTACCTCCCTCCCACCTCCCTTCCCGTTCCATCCCTCTAGATGGTTACAGAGCCTCTCATTTGAGTTCCCTGAGTCATACAGCAAATTCCCGTTGGCTATCTATTTTATATGTGGTATTGTAAGTTTTCATGTTACTCTCTCCATACATTTCACCCTTTCCCTCCTCCCTTCCTTCCATGTCCATAAGTCTGTTCTCTATGTCTGTTTCTCCATTGCTGCTGTGCAAATAAATTCATCAGTACCATCTTTTAGATTCCATATTTATGCATTAGCATACAATATTTGTATTTATTTCTCTTTCTGACTTACTTCACTCTGTATAATAGGCTTCTAGGTTTGTCCACTTCATTAGAACTGACTCAAATGTGTTCCTTTCTATGGCCGAATTATGTTTCATTTCATATATCTACCACAGCTTCTTTATCCATTCATCTGCCGATTGACATCTAGGTTTCTTCCACGTTCTAACTATTGTAAATAGTGCTGCAATGAACATTGGGGTACATGTGTATTTTCCAATTTTGGTTTACTCAAGGTATATGCCTAGTAGTGGGATTGGGAGTTATATGGTGGTTTTATTCCTAGTCTTTTAAGGAATATTTATGCAATCTTCCATAGTGACTGTATCAATTTACACTCCCACCAGCAACACGAGAGGAATCTCCTTTCTCCACACCCTCTTCAGCACTTACTGTTTGTAGAATTTTTGATGATGGTCATTCTGACTGGTGTGATTTGATATCTCATTGTAGTTTTGATTTTAATTTCTCTAATAATGAGCAATGTTGAACATCTTTTCATGTGTTTGTTAACCATTTGTATGTCTACTTTGGAGTAATGTCTGTTCGGTCTTTTTCCCACTTTTTGATTAGGTTTTTTTTTCTGGTATTGAGTTGTATGAACTGCTTGTATATTTTGGAAATTAATTCTTTGTCTGTTGTTTCCTTTGCTATTACTTTCTCCCATTCTGAGGGTTGTCTTTTCACATTGTTTGTAGTTTCCTTTGCTGTGCAAAAGCTTTTAAGTTTAATTAAGTCCCATTTGTTTGTTTTATTTTTATTTCCATTACTTTAGGAGGTAGATCATAGAGGATCTTCCTTTGATTTATGTTATCAAGTGTTCTGCCTATGTTTTCCTCTAAGAGTTTTATAGTTTCTGGTCTTACATTTAGGTCTTAATCCATTTTGAGTTTATTTTTGTGTTTGGCATTAGAATGTGTTCTAATTTCATTATTTTACATGTAGCTGTCCAGTTTTTCTAGCACCACTTATTGAAGAGGCTATCTTTGCCCCATTGTATATTCTTAACTCCTTTGTCAAAAATAAGTTACACATAGGTTCATGGCTTTATCTCTGGGTTCTCTATCTTGTCCCATTGATCTATATTTCTGGTTTTGTACCAGTAGCATACTCTCTTGATGACTGTAGCTTTGTAGTATAATCTGAAGTCAGGAAGGTTGATTTCTACAGCTCCATTCTTCTTTCTCAAGGCTGCTTTAGCTATTCTTGGTCTTTTTTGTTTTCATATGAATTGTGAAATTTTTTTATCTAGTTTTGTGGAAAATGCCATTGGTAATTTGATAGGGACTACATTGAATTTGCAGATTGCATTTGGTAGTATAGTCATTTTCACTATATTGTTTCCTTCTACCCAGGAACATAGAATATCTCTTCATCTGCTTATGTTTTCTTTAATTTCTTTCATCAGTGTCTTATAATTTTCTATATACAGTTCTTTTGTCTCCTTATATAAGTTTATTTCTTGATATTTAATTCTTTTTATTGCAATGGTGAATGGGATTGATTCCTTAATTTCTCTTTCTGATTTTTCACTGTTACTGTATGAGCTTCCCTGACAGCTCAGCTGGTAAAGAATCCACCTGCAGGGCAGGAGATTCTGGTCTGAATCCTGGGTTGGGAAGATCCCCTGGAAAAGTGAAAGGCCACTCACTCCTGTATTTTGGCCTAGAGAATTCCATGGAATGTATAGTCCGTGGGTCACAAAGAATCATACACAACTGAGTGAATAGGATTGATTCCTTAATTTCCCTTTCTGATTTTTCATTGTCAGTATATAGGGATGCAAGTGTATATAGGAATGCAAGTGTGTTTGTATGTACTGCCCTTGTATCCTGTGGCTTTGCTAAATCCACTGTTTAGCTCTAATAATTTTCGGAGAGTTTTTTGGATTCTATGTATAGTATCATGTCATCTGCAAATAGTGAGAGTTTTACTTCTTTTATGATATAGATTCCTTTTATTTCTTTTTCTTCTCTAATTGCCATTGCTAGGTCTTTCAAAACTATGTTGAATAATACTGCTGAAACTGGACACTTTTGTCTTATTCCTGATCTTAGAGGGAATGCTTTCTGTTTTTCACCATTGAGAATAATATTTGCTCTGAGTTTGCCACATATGGCCTTTATTATGTTGAGGTAGGTTCCTTCTATGCCCATTTTTTGAAGTGTTTTAATCATAAATATGTGCTGAATTTTGTCAAAGGCTTTTTCTGCATCTATTGAGATGATCATATGATTTTTATCCTTCAATTTGTTAATATGATGTGTTACATCGACTAATTTACGTATTTTGAAGAATCCTTGCATCCCTGGAATAAACCCAGTTTGATCATGGTGTATGAACTTTTTAAAGTGTTGGTGAATTCTGTTTGCTAGAATTATGCTGAGAATTTTTTCATCTATTTTTTTAATCAGTGATATTAGCATGTAATTTTCTTTTTGTGTGTTGTCTTTGCCTGGTTTTGGTATCAGGGTGATTGTGGCCTCATAGAATGAGTCTGGGAGTGTTCCTTCCTCTGCAATTTTTTTGAAAGGATTTAATAAAAATAGTCATTAGCTCTTCTCTAAATGTTCGATAGAATTCCCCTGTGAAGCCATTTGGCCCTGCGGTTTTGTTTTTTGTGAGATTTTTTATCACAGTTTCAATTTCAGTGTTTGTAATTGGCTTGTTCATAATTTCTATTTCTTCCAGGTTCTGTCTTCGGAGGCTGAAGTTATCTAAAAATCTGTCCATTTCCTCTAGGTTGTCCATTTTAGATCCTCATATATAGATGCTCAGAATATTCTTTTATGATCTTTTGTATTTCTGTGTTGTCTGTTGTAACTTCTTCCTTTTCACTTCTACTTGTGTTGATTTGATTTTTCTCCCTTTTTTGTCTTGATGAGTCTGGCTAGTGGTTAGTCAATTTTGTTTATCTTCTCAACCAGATTTTAATTTTATTAATTTTGCTATTGTTTCCTTCATTGCTTTTTCATTTATTACTGCTCTGATCTTTCCTTCTGCTGACTTTGGGGATTTTTTGTTCTTCTTTTTCCAGCTTCTTTAGATATAGAGTTAGGTAATCCAATAGACACTTTTCTTGTTTCTTGGGGCAGGGTTGTATTGCTATAAACTTGCCTCTTGTAACTGCTTTTGATGAAACCCATAGGTTGTGGGTCATCGTGTTTTCATTGTCATTTGTTTCTAGGAATCTTTTTATTTCCCTTCTTATTTCTTCAGTAACCACTTCGTTATTTAACAATATATTGTCTAAGCTTCATGGGTTTGTGCTTTTTTGAAGTTTTTTCCTCTAGTTGATATCTAGTCTCATAGCATTGTGATTTGAGAAGATGCTTGATACAATTTCAATTTTCTTGAGTTTACTAGGCTTGATTTGTGGCTCAAGATATGATCTATCCTGGAGAACATTCCATGTGCACTTGAGAAGAAAATGTATTCTTCTGCATTTGGATGGAATGTCCTGATAACATCAACTAAATCCATTTGGTCTAATGTTTCATTTAAGGTTTGTGTTTCCATATTGATTCTCTCTTTTGATGATCTGTCCATTGGTGTAAGTGGGGTGTTAAGGTCCCCTACTCTTATTGTGTTACTGTCAGTTTCCCCTCTTATGCCTGTCAGTGATTGCCTTATGGATTGCGGTGTCTCTATGTTGGATGCATAAATATTTACAATTGTTATGTCACATTCTTGGACTGATTCCTTGATCATTATGTAGTGTCTTTCTTTATCTCTTGTAATATTCTTTATTTTAAGTCTATTTTGTCTGAAATAAGGATTGCCACTCTGGGTTTCTTTTGATTTCCATTTGAAAGGAATGTCTTTCCATCCTTTTACTTTCAGCCTGTATGTGTCTCTAGGTATGAAGTGGTTATCTTCTAGGCAACATATAGATGGGTCTTGTTTTTGTATCCATTCAGTCAATCTATATGTTTTTGTTGGTGCATTTGATCCACTTACATTTAAAGTAATATTGATAGATATGTGCCTATTGACATTTAAAAAATTGTTTTGTGTTTGGTTTTGTAGGTCTTGCCTTTCTCTTCTGTTTAGTGGCTATGTAAGTCCCTTTAGTATTTGTTGTAAGGATGCATTGGTGATGCTAAATTCTCTTAATTTTTGCTTCTCTGTAAAGCTTTTGATTTCTCCATCAATTTTGAATGAGATCTTTGCTGGGTATAGTAATCTTGATTGCAGATTTTTTTTCTTTCAATACTTTAAAAATATCCTGCCATTCCCTTCTGGCCTGCAGAATTTCTGCTCAAAGATCCACTGTCAATTGTATGGCTTTTCCCATGTATGTTACTTTTTACTTTTTCCAGATTTTTTAAAAATATTCTTTCTTTGAGTTTAACCTGTTAGCTTGATTAATATGTGTTTTTCTTCTTTTTTTAATATTTTTATTTATTTATTTTTTATTAAACATTTTTTTTATTAGTTTTGCCAAACAATGACATGATATCACCATGGGTTCACATATGCTCCCCCTCCATAACCCCCCTCCCTCCTCCCTCCCCCCAGGAAATCTCGTTGCACCAGTCCCAAGCATCAATCCTGGGCCGGCTATTGCTTAGACATATGATAATTAACATGTTGCAATGCCATTCTCCCATATCATCCCACCCTTTCCCTCATCCACAGAGGCCACGAGTCTATTCTATACATCTGCGTTCCTTTTGCTGTCTCGCATGCTGGGTTCTCGTTACCGTCTTTCTAAATTCCATATATATGCGTTAATATACTGTATTGTTGTTTTTGCTTCTGGCTTACTTCACTCTGGATAATGGGCTCCAGTTTCGTCCATCTGAGTAGAATTGCTTCAAATGAATTTTTTTTTAATTACATTGTGTATATGTACCACAGCTTTCTTATCCATTCATCAGTTGATGGGCATCTAGGTTGCTTCCATGTCCTGGCTATGTAAACAATGCAGCGATGAACATTGGGGTACACGTGTCTCTTTCAATTCTGGTTTCCTCGGTATATATGCCCAACAGTGGGATTGCTGGGTCATATGGCAGGACTATTTGCAGTTTTTTAAGGAACCTCCACACTGTTTTCCATAGAGGCTGTACTAGTTTGCAATCCCACCAACAGTGTAAGAGAGTTCCCTTTTCTCCACATCCTCTCCAGCATTTATTACTTGTGGATTTTTGGATTGCAGCCATTCTGAGTGGTGTAAAGTGATATCTCATTGTGGTTTTGATTTGCATTTCTCTGATAATGAGTGATGTTGAGCATCTTTTCATGTGTTTGTTAGCCATTTTTATGTCTTCTTTGGAGAAACGTCTGTTCAATTCTTTGGCCCACTTTTTGATTGGGTTGTTTATTCTTCTAAAATGGAGCTGCAGGAGTTGCTTGTATATTTTTGAGATTAATTGTTTGTCCGTTGCTTCACTGGCTATTATTTTCTCCCATTCTGAAGGTTGTCTTTTCACCTTGCTTATAGTTTCCTTTGCAGTGCAGAAGCTTTTAATTTTAATTAGGTCCCATTTGTTTATTCGTGTTTTTATTTCCAATATTCTGGGAGGTGGGTCATGTAGGATCTTGCTTTGGTTGATGTCAGAGAGTGTTTTCCCAATGTTATCCTCTAGGAGTTTTATAGTTTCTGCTCTTATGCTTAGATCTTTGATCCATGTTGAATTTATCTTTGTGTATGGTGTTAGAAAGTGTTCTAGTTTCATTCTTTTACAAGTGGCTATCCAGTTTTCCCAGCACCACTTGTTAAAGAGGTTGTCTTTTCTCCATTGTATATTCTTGCCTCCTTTGTCAAATATAAGGTGTCCATAGATGTGTGGATTTATCTCTGGGCTTTCTATTTTGTTCCATTGATCTATATTTCTGTCTTTGTGCCAGTACCATACTGTCTTGATGACTGTGGATTTGTAGTATAGCCTAAAGTCAGGTAGGTTGATTCCTCCAGTTCCATTCTTCTTTCTCAAGATTTCTTTGGCTATATGAGGTTTTTTGTATTTCCATACAAATTGTGAAATTATTTGTTCTAATTCTCTAAAAAAGACCTCTGGTAGCTTGATAGGAATTGCATTGAATCTATAGATTGCTTTGGGTAGTATACTCATTTTCACTATCTTGATTCTTCCAATCCACAAACACGGCACATTTCTCCATCTGTTTGTGTCCTCTTTGATTTCTTTCATCAATGTTTTATAGTTTTCTATATACAAGTCTTTTGTTTCTTTAGGTAGAAATACTCCTAAGTATTTTATTCTTTTTGATTCGATGGTGAATGGAATTGTTTCCATAATTTCTTTTTCTGTTTTTTCATTGTTAGTGTATAGAAATGCCAGGGATTTCTGTGTGTTGATTTTGTATCCTGAACCTTTGCTATATTCACTGATTAGCTCTAGTAATTTTCTCGTAGAGTCTTTAGGGTTTTCAATATAGAGGATCATGTCATCTGCAAACAGAGAGAGTTTTACTTCTTCTTTTCCAATCTGGATTCCTTTGATTTCTTTATCTGCTCTGATTGCCGTGGCCAAGACTTCCAAAACTATGTTGAAAAGTAGTGGTGAGAGTGGGCACCCTTGTCTTGTTCCTGACTTCAGGGGGAATGATTTCAGTTTTTCACCATTGACGATAATGTTTGCTGTGGGTTTGTCATATTTAGCTTTTATTATGTTGAGGAATGTTCCTTCTATTCCTGCTTTTTGGAGGGTTTTTATCATAAATGGATGTTGAATTTTGTCAAAGGCTTTCTCTGCATCTATTGAGATAATCATGTGATTTTTATTTTTCAATTTGTTAATGTGGTGTATTACATTGATTGATTTGCGAATATTGAAGAATCCTTGCATCCCTGGGATAAAGCCTACTTGATCATGATGTATGATTTTTTTAATGTGTTGTTGGATTCTATTTGCTAGAATTTTGTTAAGGATTTTTGCATCTAAGTTCATCAGTGATATTGGCCTGTAGTTTTCTTTTTTTGTGGCATCTTTGTCGGGTTTTGGAATTAGGGTGATGGTGGCCTCATAGAATGAGTTTGGAAGTTTACCTTCCTCTGCAATTTTCTGGAGGAGTTTGAGTAGAATAGGTGTTAGCTCTTCTCTAAATTTTTGGTAGAATTCGTCTGGGAAGCCATCTGGTCCTGGGCTTTTGTTTTTTGGAAGATTTCTGATTACGGTTGCAATTTCTGTGCTAGTGATGGGTCTATTAAGATTATCTATCTCTTCCTGGTTTAGTCTTGGAAAGTTGTACTTTTCTAGGAATCTGTCCATTTCATCCAGGTTGTCCAGTTTATTTGCATATAGCTGCTGATAATAGTCTCTTATGATCCTTTGTATTTCTGTGTTTTGTGTTGTGATCTCTCCATTTTCTTTTCTAATTCTGTTGATTTGGTTCTTCTCCCTTTGTTTCTTGATGAGTCTGACTAATGGTTTGTCAATTTTATTTATCTTCTCAAAGAACCAGCTTTTGGCTTGGTTGATTTTTGCTATGGTCTCTTTTGTTTGCTTTGCATTTATTTCTGCCCTGATCTTTGAGATTTCTTTCCTTCTACTAGACCTGGGCTTCTGCATTTCTTCCATTTCTAGTTGCTTTAGGTGTAATGTAAGGTTATTTATTTGATTTTTTTCTTGTTTCCTGAGGTGAGCTTGAATTGCTATGAACCTTCCCCTTAGCACTGCTTTCACAGTGTCCCATAGGTTTTGGGCTGTTGTGTTTTCATTTTCATTCGTTTCCATGCATAACTGAATTTCACTTTTTATTTCTTCTGTGATTTGTTGGTTATTCAGCAGTGTGTTGTTGAGCCTCCATATGTTGGAGGTTTTGAATGGTTTTCTCCTGTAATTGATATCTAATCTCACTGCATTGTGATCAGAAAAGATGCTTGGGATGATTTCAAT
>ML660204.1:12682208-12702570 GCA_007570785.1 Antilocapra americana | reverse complement strand
GCTTGAGAAAAAAGTGAAATTCCTTGTTTTGGGGTGGAGTGACCTATAGATATCAATTAGGTCTAGTTGGTCTATTGTATCATTTAAAGTTTGAATTTCCTTGTTACTTTTCTGTTTAGTTGATTTATCCATTGTAATATGTGTTTTGATGTATTTGTCCTTGGATTTCTCCTGTAAGAGAGTCTCTGCATTTCTTGGACTTGATTGACTATTTCCTTCCCCTTGTTGGGGAAGTTTTCCACTATAATTTCTTGAAAAATTTTCTCAGTGCCTTTTTTTTTTCTTATTCCTCTGGGACCCCTATAACTCAAATGTTGGCACATTTAATATTGTCCCAAAGGTCTCTGAGGCTATCCTCAACTTTGTTTCATTCTTTTTCCTTTATTCTGCTCTTCAACAGTTATTTCTACCATTCTATCTTCCAGATCACTTATCTGTTCTGCCTCAGTTATTCTGCAATTGGTTCCTTCTAGAGTATTTTTGAAGAAGGCAATGGCAACCCATCCCAGTACTCTTGCCTGGAAAATCCTATGGATGGAGGAGCCTGGTAGACTGCAGTCCATGGGGTTGCAAGAGTCAGACACTACTGAGCGACTTCACTTTCACTTTTCACTTTCACGTGCTGGAGAAGGAAATGGCAACTCACCCCAGTGTTCTTGCCTGGAAAATCCCAGGGATGGGAGAGCCTGGTGGGCTGCCATCTATGGGGACGTACAGAGTTGGACACGACTGAAGCGACTTAACAGCAGCAGCAGCAGAGTAATTTTAATTTCAGTAATTGTGTTATTCGTCTCTGTTTGCTAGTTCTTTATTTCTTCTGCTTCCTTGGTAGTTGTATTAACTGTGTTAATTGTTTCTTGCATTTTCTCCATTCTATTTATAAGTCTTCAGAACATTTGTTATTATTAATCTGAATTCCCTTTCAGGTAGATTGCTTATTTCCTCTTTGTTTATTTGATTTTGTGAGTTTCTAAGGTGTTCTATGACCTTTTATGCTGTGTTTCTCTGTCTTTTCATTTTTTTCCCCCCTAACTTGTTCCACTTGAGGTCTCCTTTTGCAGGCTTTAGGGTTATATTCCTTCTTCTTTTTGGTTTTTGGGAAAGGGTGATTGAGTGGTTTGTATTGACTTCTTGTTAGGGGTGATTTGTGCCTGTGTTCTAGTGTGAGGGGGTGAATTTTTTTTCCTCTGATGGGCAAAGCTGTGTGAGGTGGTATATTTTGGGGTGTTTGTTGGACTCATGTCTATTGATTGTTTTTGTGTTTTTGTCTTGCTTGTTGTTTGGGTAAAGTTTCCTGAAGTGGATACTGTCAACAGTTGGGTGATACTAGGCTTTGTGTACAGGTGTAAAAGTTCTCAGTAATCAATATGACCTGGAGTTAAGAGTTCTCTGGCAGTCTGGGATCTTGGACTCAATGCTCCCACCTCACTGACCAGGTATGATACTTGGTCAGGGAATTGGGGCTCTGTAAGTTGCTTGCTATGGGATTAAAAGAGATTAAAGCAAACACATCAAGGCCAAAAGCAAAACATGACATGAAATAAAAGATGAATTCAGACAGATGGTAAATACAAGATCAAACAGGTAATTACAGAAATAATGGGACATATACACACACTTCCATACACTCAGTTATAACCAAAGTATTATAAAGAAAAGAATACAGGAAATTGCGTTGGTGAACAAGGGAAACCAAAAGTGATATCAACCAATTAAACACAGAGCTAACTAATGCTCAGTCTGGATAACTGAACCTGAGAAGAGTGCCAGCTGAGGGATATAGCAAAGAAAGCACAACAATTAAACTTACGTGGTGAAAAAAAAAAAAAAAAGAGTGAAGTAAAAAGGGAGAAGAAAAAGAAAAAAGTGGAGAAGGAGATGGCAACCCACTCCAGTATTCTTGCCTGGAGAATCCCATGGATGGAGGAGCCTAGCACACTACAGTCCATGGGGTCACAAGAGTCAGACGCAATGTAGCGACTGAACCACTAGAGAAAGACTGCCCTCAATCTGGCAGCAAGGGACAGCTGTCCTTAAGATTCCTTTTTTCCCTCTAATAGAAAAAGAAAACACTTGAAAAATGAAAATAATAAATTTTCTATTTAAATGTAAAAAAAAAACCAAGAAAAAAGAAGAGGAGAAGGGAGAAAAAAGAGAAAAGGAATGAGTGAAAGAGAAGATTTTAAAAAAGTAGAAAAGAAAAACCAGAAAAGCAAAGATAAATAGATTTATGAAAAAAAGATTTATATATATTCAGGGATAGTTAGCTGGTAAAGAACTATAAGAAAAGCAGTCAAATATATAAAACACAAAATCAAAAAAAAAAAGGGTGAAAAAATCTTAAAAAAATTTTTTTAGCAAGAAAAACAGGAAAACTTCACTGCTCGGCAAATGGTTAATGTGAAGGTAAAAATATGTAGGGAGGAGTAAACAGTGTGACTTAAAAAAGAAGGAAAAAACAGTTCTCAAGTTTATAGTTCTTCTTGGATGTGGAGTCTGCCCCTGTGGATGGGGTTGGATTAGTTTCCTGTGATGTTTTCCTGGTTGGGGGAGTTTGTGTTTGTGTTCTGGTTGATGGAGCTGAATCTCATCTCTCTGAAGGGCACCACAGTGTCCTGTAGTAGATTTTGTGGTTTCTATGGGTTCAGTATATATTTGGGCAGTCCTTCTGGCTTTGGCAGTGTTAGACACATCTAATTTCTGCAACCACGTCAAAGTAGCCCTCTCAGCGTATCTTCACAACCACCAACCCCCTACTTGTCCCTTGAATCTTTGCTAGTGCTTCTGTCTCCCGGTCCTGCCTTACATTGCAGAGTGAATCTTGCTAGGTAGGGGCTTGTGTGGATCTATTCTCAGCTCCCTGACTCTGGCCTCTGCAACATGGAGACTTGTGTGAGCTTCCCTCAAACCCGTGAGCACACCCTCTGAGTTGTGGGGCTTGTGTGCTCTTGTTTCTCCTCACCAGGCCTGTTCTCTATGTCACAGGACTTGTGTGTTTTTTCAGTTCCCTGGCTAGCCCTCTGTGCTGCAGGGGTTTATGTGTGCCTCTCTCTTGGCCCCCCAGGCCTGCTGTCTGCATTGTGAAGTTTGTGTGGGTTGCAGATGTCTGTACACTGGGCCTGTCTTGGCACCCCAGGTCCACCCTCTGGGCCATGGGGCTCTGGGCTTCTCTCAGTTCCCTGAGCCTGCCTTCTAGTCAGGGCTAGTCTGTGAGCTGTTTATGGGCTGAGAAGTGCAGCTTTCTCTGTTCTCTGCCCTCTTAGTCCCTGCTTTGCCTGGCTTTCTGAGATTCTGCAGCTCCGCTTGGGGCCTACCTGTGATCCCTCAGTGCACGGGAACTTTTTCGCCTTCACAACTCCCTCCCTCTCTCGGGATACAAGCTCCTGTCCAAATTCTCCATGTCTTCCCTTTTTATGTCTCTATCCTCTCTTCTACCTCATTTCAGGGAGCTTAGCCTGCCTCCACTGGAGGCCTGGCTTCTGCTGTCTCCTAGAGTTTGCTTTGTAGGAGTTGTTCCATATCTTGATGAATTTTGATGTATTTGTGGGGAGGCTGGTGATCTTCCCATCTTACTCTTCCACCATCTTATTCCTCTCCATGTTTGTTTACTTGATACAGTTTTATGTAAGTTGTTTTCACATTTTGGACATTAACCTTTATTTGTCATATAATTGGTGCATATTTTCTCCCATTCAGTAGATTATCTTTTTGTTTGTCCATGGTTCTCTTTGAGGGCTTCCCAGGTGGCTCAGTGGTAAAGAATCCACCTGTCAATGCAGGAGATGGAAGGAGACACGGGTTTGATTCCTGGGTCATGAAGATCTTCTGGAGGATGAAAGGGCAACCCACTCTAGTATTCTTGCCTGGGAAATCCCATGGACAGAGGACTCTGGCGGGCTATAGTCCATGAGGTCACAAAGAATCAGACACAACTGAGCAACTGAGTACATGTGGTTTTCTTTGATGTATGGAAGGTTTTAAGTTTTAATTAGGTGCCATTTGTTTATTTTTGCTTTTGTTTCTTTTGCTTTAGGGGACAGATCCAAAAAAAAATCTGCTTTGATTTGTGTCAAAGATTTTTCTGTCTCTGTTCTCTCCTAGGAGTTTCAGGCATTACTTTTATTTCTTTAATCCATTTTGAGCTTATTTTTGTTTATAATGTAAGAAAATGTTCTAATTTCATTCTTTTACATATAGGTACCCAGTTTTCTTATCTCTACTTATTTATGCAACTGTTTTTTTCTTCAGTGTATATTCTTGTATCCTTTGTTATAGATTAATTGAGTAAGTGGGTCTATTTCTCAGCTCCATATTCTTTTCAATTAATTTATGTGTCTGTTTTTGTGCCAATACCCTGTTGTTTTGATTACTATTGCCTTACAGTAAAGTCAGGAAGCATGATACCTCCACCTATGTTATTTTTCCTCAAAATTATTTCACAATTCAAGGTTTTTTGTGGTTCTATATAAATTTTAGGGTTATTTATTCTAGTTTGATAAAAATGTCCTAAGTATTTTGATAGAGATTGCAGTAAATCTGTAGATTACTTTGAGTACAATGGACATTTTAAAAATATTACTTCTTCTAATTGAAGAGCATGAGATCTCTTTCCATTTATTTGTACCAGCTTCAACTTCCTTCATCAACTTTTGAAACTTTTCAGAGTATAGAAGATTTTATACATCCTTGGCTAAGTTTATTCTTAAGTATTTTATTCTTTCTGATGTGATTTTAAAACAGGATTATTTTCTTGCTTTCTCTATCTTACACTTCATTCAGTTCAGTTGAGTTTAGTTGCTCAGTCATGTCTGACTCTTTGCGACCCCGTAAGCCATGGCACGCCAGGCCTCTCTGTTGATCACTGACTCCTGGAGTTTACCCAAACTTATGTCCATGAAGGCAGTAATGCCATCCAGCCATTTCATCCTCTATCATTCCCTTCTTCTCCTGCCCTCAATCTTTCCCAGTATCATGGTCTTTTCAAACAAGTCAGCTCTTTGCATCAGGTGGCCAAAGTATTGGAGTTTCAGCTTCAGCATCAGTCCTTCCAATGAACACCCAGGACTTACCTCCTTTAGGATGAACTGGTTGGATCACCTTGCAATCCAAGGGACTCTCAAGAGTCTTCTTCAACACCACAGTTCAAAAGCATCAGTTCTTCAACGTTCAGCTTTCTTGATAGTCCAACTCTCACATCCATTCACGACTATTGGAAAAACCATAGATTTGACTGGTTGGACCTTTGTTGGCAAAATAATGTCTCTGCTTTCTAATATACTGTCTAGGTTGGTCATAACTTTCCTGCCAAGGATCGAGCGTCTTTTAATTTCATGGCTGCAATCACCATCTGCAGTGATTTTGGAGCCCCCATAAATAAAGTCAGCCACTGTTTCCCCATCTATTTGCCATGAATTGATGGGACCAGATGCCATGATCTTAGTTTTCTGAATCCTGAGCTTTAAGCCAACTTTTTCACTCTCCTCTTTCACTTTCATCAAGAGACTCTTTAGTTCCTCTTCACTTCCTGCCATAAGGGTTTTGTCATCTGCATAGCTGAGGTTATTGACATTTCTCCTGACTATCTTGATTCCAGCTTGTGCTTCTTCCAACCCAGCATTTCTCATGATGTATTCTGCATATAAGTTAAATAAGCAGGGTGATAATATACAGCCTTGATGTACTCCTTTTCCTATTTGGAAGCAGTCTGTTGTTCCATGTCTGTTTCTAAATGTTGCTTCCTGACCTGCATACAGGTTTCTCAAGAGGCAGGTCAGGTGGTCTGGTATGCCCATCTCTTTCAGAATTTTCCACAGTTTATTGTGATCCACACAGTCAAAGGCTTTGGCATAGTCAATAAAGCAGAAATAGATGTTTCCTGAAACTCTCTTGCTTTTTTGATGATTCAGTGGATGTTGGCAATTTGATCTCTGGTTCCTCTGCCTTTTCTAAAACCAGCTAGAACATCTGAAAGTTCACAGTTCTTGTATTGCTGAAGCCTGGCTTGGAGAATTTTGAGCACTACTTTACTAGCTTGTGAGACAAGTACAATTGTATGGTAGTTTGAGCATTCTTTGGCATTGCCTTTCTTTGTGATTGGAATGAAAACTGACCTTTTCCAGTCCTGTGGCCACTGCTGAGTTTTCCAAATTTTCTGGCATATTGAGTGCAGCACTTTCACAGCATCATCTTTTAGAATTTGAAATGTCTCAACTGGAATTCCATCACCTCCACTATCTTTGTTAGTAGTGATGCTTCCTAAGGCCCATTTGACTTTATTTCATTACTATTGTATAAAAAGGTAGTAGCTTTCCATATGTTAATCTTTCATCCTGCAACTTTACTGAGTTAATTTGTTAATTCTAATAATTTTAGGGTGAAGAATTCAGGGTTTTCTATATTTAGTATCATGTCATCTGCAACCAGTTACAGTTTCACTTCTTCCCTTCCAATCTATATGCCTTTTTTGACTCAACTTACTGCTGTGGCTAGGATTTCTGACTCCATGTTAAATATAAGTGAAGAGACTAGGCATTCTTGTCTTCCTGATTTTAGATAAAAGGCTTTCAGCTTTTCACCATTGAGTATGATGTTAGCTATACTAACACATAGCACTGAGCAGAGTTCCACGTGTTATACAGTAGGTCCTTGTTGGGTATCCATTTAAAAAACAGCAGTGTGTACATGTCCTTCCAAACCTCCCTAACTATCCCTTCCTCCTATCCTTCCTCCCAGCAACCATAAGTTCATTTTCTAAGTCTGTTAATCTTTCTGTTTTGTAAGTAAGTTCGTTTGTATAATTTCTTTGTAGATTGCATATATAAAGGATGTCATAGGATATTTTCCCTTCTGTGTCTGACTTACTTCACTCAGTATCACAGGCTCTAGGTCCATCAATGTTGCTGCAAGTGGCGTTTTTTCATTCTTTTTATATGACTGGGTAATATGCCATTATATATATGTACCATATCTTCTTTATCCATTGCTCTGTCAGTGGACATTTAGGTTGCTTCCATGCCTTGGCTATTGTAAACAGTGTTGTAATGAACATAGGGGTACATTATATCTTTTGGATCATGTTTTTCTCTGGATATATGTCCAAAAGTGGTATTTCAGGGTCATATGGTAGCTCTGTTTTTAGAAACTTCATGCTGTTCTCCATAGTAGCTATACTATTTTATATTCCCACCAATAGTGTAAAATTTCCTCTTTATCTTTAACTTTTTCCATTTTAATTATGATATATCTTGGCTTGAATCTCTTTGGGTTCATCTTATTTGGTACCCTCTGTGCTTCCTGTGCCTGGCTATGTCTTTCCTGTTTTAGATTTGGGAAGTTTTCATCCATAATTTCATCAAATACAGTTTTGACCTCTTTGTCTCTCTCCTTCTTTTTTTGCTAACCTTATAATGTAAATGTTGTTTTGCTAAATGTTGCCATAGAAGTCCCCTAAATTGTTCTTATTTTTAAAAAATAGTTGTTTTTCTTTTTAGTGTTCTTATTGGATGATTTCATTATTCTATTTTCTAGATCACTAATGCATTCTTCTGTATAATCTAGTCTGATATTAATTTCTTCTAGTATATTTTAAAAATTTTATTGTATTCTTCAGTTCTGAGTCATTCTTTTTATATATCCCAATTCTTTGTTAAAATTCTTACTGTGTTTATCTATTATTTTTCTTAACTTAGGTAAGGAAACTTAGGTTTGAATTCTTTTTCTGGTAAGTTATTTATTTGTCTCATTAGTTGATTTCTTAGGGGCTTTCTCTCTCTCACTCTTTTTTTTTGTTTGTTTGTTTGAAGCAAATTCCTGTCATCTCATTTTGCTTAACTTTGTCTCTATGAAGCTAGATGGAACAGCTAGTTATTGCAGTCTCAAAGGGTATGCATGTGTGAAAGCATCTTTATCCAGTCTGTAAGTGTCCAGTGATTTTGATGGGAGAGCTGGGTCTGAAGTGAGGATAAGTCAGGTCTTTTCCCAGGTTGTGCTAACAGCTCTCACTTTGGTAGCAGATGAGGTTGAAAATGGGCAAGAAGGACATGCTAGAGGTAGAGTCAGGTGCAAGCCAGGGCTTTCTCCTCTGCTCTGTGGCCAGTATCAGCCACTGGGGATGAGGATGGATCCAAGCTGCTGGAGCAGAAGCTCTGAGGTTCAGGTCTCAGTTGGTTCCATTCCCTTTAAATGTGTACTATCCCCCATGCCAGTATCAACATTCTGGCCCCAGTGAGGAGCAGTACGGGGGCCAAGGGGGCTGGTGTGGGCACTTAGTGTGAGTCTGGGTGTTGGCTGTGGTGGCTCCAGTTGCAGTCAGATTCCAAGACTGTTTTCCGGATCTGCCTCCATAAGCCAAAGTAATGACTGTTCCCACTCTGCTCAGATGTTGCTCTGGTACTGAGCTGCCTTTGTCCATTTCAATTGAGCTTCCCCTTGAAACTGGCAATCTTTGCTTCAGGGTGGAGCTGTGTCATGAAGCTAGTGGGTCTGGAGTGGGTACTTGATTGAAGCTGGGACCTGTGCTTGAAACAGTGGAAGAAAACCAGTTAGCATCCTTTACAGTTTCAACCTGCCCTCTCTGCCCTGTTTCGGGGTAAGCAAACATGTATGCACTCTTCCTGAGCTGAGTCTGGGCTTACCACAACTCTCTTGTCAGTTCCTTTAGCTGTTGAACCAGCCAAGGGTACTTGTCTTCCTGGTGTTGGACTTCAGGTCTAGGGTGACCATATATGGCTCAAACTCGTCACTCCCCAGTAGGATTTTCACCCATGTAATCTCTCTCCTCTTCTGAGTCCCCTCCAGGAGGCACAGGTCCCAACCTGATAATTTCTCTTCCCTTGCTACCTGATTTTGTATGTATCTTTCTTGAAGCCTTGGTCTCTAATTAGGTTTCAGTAATATTGTTCCACATGTAGATACATTTTTGACATGTTCATTGGTGGGGGTGTGAGGTGAGTTCCACATCCACTTACTCCACTATCTTGATCCCGAGTGAAAGTGGGTCATTTTTCCTCTTGGTTCCTAAAACACTTTCTGTAAGTGATCTCTGAATGGGCAATGAGGGCTATATTTACACTAGTGTCTGGTTGGGAACTTTAACCAAGAGAAAAAAGCTAGATAGTTTGGGCTCTGGGGAGAGAAGATAAAGAGAAAGCCATTGAGTTTACATCTCAGACTTTATCAGCTATTAAGGAAAAAAGAGCTATCTCAGCTACTGCTGGTTATCACTGGGGAAACCATCCTGGAATGGAGAGCAAGATGAGGTCAGGAACTTCCCAACAGATTACAAGCATGAGGTACTGTTGAAGCCTGGCTTGGAGGATTTTGAGCATTATTTTACTAGCATGTAAGAAGAATGCAATTGCACGGTAGTTTGAGCATTCTTTGGCATTGCTTTCTTTGGGATTGGAATGAAAACTGACCTTTTCCAGTCCTGTGGCCACTGCTGAGTTTTCCAAATTTTCTGGCATATTGAGTGCAGCACTTTCATCATCTTTTAAGATATGAAATGTCTCAACAGGAATCCCATCACCTCCACTACCTTTGTGCATAGTGATGCTTCACTTGACTTCACATTTCAGGATGTCTGGCTCTAGGTGAGTAATCATACCATCATGATTATCTGGGTCATGCAGATCGTTTTTGTAGAATTCTTCTGTGTATTCTTGCTGTATCTTCTTAATAGCTTCTGCTTCTGTTAGGTCCATACCATTTCTGTCCTTTATTGTGCCCATCTTTGCATGAAATTGTTCTCTAATTTTCTTGAAGAGATCTCTAGTCTTCCCCATTCTATTGTTTTGCTCTATTTCTTTGCTTTGATCAATGAGAAAGGAGTTCTTATCTCTCCTTGCTATTCTTTGGAACTCTGCATTCAAACGAGTATATCTTTCCTTTTTCTCCTTCCTTTTCCCTTCTTTTCTTTTCACAGCTATTTTTAAGGCCTCCTCAGACAACCATTTTGCCTTTTTGCATTTCTTTTTCTTAGGGATGGTCCTGATCCCTGCCTCTTGTACAATGTTATGAACCTCCATCCATAATTCTTTAGGCACTCTGTATATCAGATCTAATCCCTTGAATCTATTTGTCACTTTCACTATATAATCATAAGGGATTTGATTTAGGTCATACCTGGATGGAATCAAGATTACCGGGCGAAATATCAATAACCTCAGATATGCAGATGACACATTCCTTATGGCAGAAAGTGAAGAACTAAAGAGCTTTTTGATGAAAGTGAAAGAGGAGAGTGTAAAAGTTGGCTTAAAGCTCAACATTCAGAAAATTAAGATCATGGCATCTGACCCAAACACATCATGGCAAATAGATGAGGAAACAGTGACTGACTTTAATTTTGGAGCTCCAAAATCACTGCAGATGGTGACTGCGGCCATGAGATTAAAAGATGCTTACTTATTGGAAGAAAAGTTATGATCAACTTAGGGTATTAAAAAGCAGAGACATTACTTTGCCAACAAAGGTCTGTCTCATCAAGGCTATGGTTTTTCCAGTAGTCATGTATGGATGTGAGAGTTGGACAGTGAAGAAAGCTGAGTGCTGAAGAATTGATGCTTTTGAACTGTGGTGTTGGAGAAGACTCTTGAGAGTCCCTTGGACTGCAAGGAGATCCAACCAGTCCATCCTAAAGGAGATCAGTCCTGGGTGTTCACTGGAAGGACTGCTGTTGAAGCTGGAACTCCAATACTTTGGCCACTTAATGCGAAGAGCTGACTCATTGGAAAAAACCCTGATACTGGGAAAGATTGAGGGCAGGAGGAGAAGGGGATGACAGAGGATGAGATGGCTGGATGGCATCACTGACTCAATGGACCTGAATTTGGTTAAACTCCAGCAGTTGGTGATGGATGGGGAGGCCTGGCATGCTATGGTACATGGGATCACAAATAGTTGGACACGGCTGAGTGACTGAACTGAACTGAATGGTCTAGTGGTTTTCCCTACTTTCTTCAATTTAAGTCTGAATTTGGCAATAACGAGGTCATGATCTGAGCCACAGTCAGCCCTCATTCTTGTTTTTGCTGACTATATAGAGCTTCTCCATCTTTGGCTGCAAAGAATAATCATTAATCAATCAATAATTATTCTGATTTCATTGTTGACTATCTGGTGATGTACATGTGTAGAATTTTCTCTTGTGTTGTTGGAAGAGGCTGTTTGCTATGACCAGTGTGTTCTCTTGGTAAAACTCTATTAGCCTTTGCCCTGCTTCATTCTGTACCCCAAGGCCAAATTTGCCTGTTACTTCAGATATTTCTTGACTTCTTACCTTTGCATTCCAGTCCCCTATAATGAAAAGGACCTCTCTGTTGGGTGTTAGTTCTAGAAGGTCTTGCTGGTTTTCATGGAACCCTTCAACATCAGCTTCTTCAGCAATACTGGTCTGGGCATAGACTCGGATTACTGTGATATTGAATAGTTTGCCTTGGAAATGAACAGAGATCCTCCTATTGTTTTTGATATTGCATCCAAGTACTGTATTTTGGACTCTTTTGTTGACTATGATGGCTACTCCATTTCTTCTAAGGAATTCCTGTCCACAATAGTAGACATAATGGTCATCTGAATTGAATTCACCCATTCCAGTTCATTATAGTTTGCTAATTCCTCATACGTCGACATTCACTCTTGCCATCTCCTGTTTGACCGTTTCCAACTTGCCTTGATTCATGGACCTAACATTCCAGGTTACTATAAAATATTGCTCCTTACAGCATTGAACTTTATTTCCATCACCAGTCATATCCACAACTGGGTGTTTTTTTTTTTATTAGTTTTGCCACACAATGACATGATATCACCATGGGTTTCCATATGCTCCCCCTCCAGAACCCCCCTCCCTCCTCCCTCCCCCCGGGAAATCTCGATGCACCAGCCCTGAGCATCAATCCTGGGCTGGCGATTGATTACACATATGATAATTAACATGTTTCAATGCCATTCTCCCATATCATCCCACCCTTGCCATGGGTGTTGTTTTTGCTTTGGCTCTGTCTCTTCATTCTTTCTGGAGTTATTTCTCCACTGATCTCCAGTAACATATTGGGCCCCTACCAACTTGGGGAGTTCATCTTTCAGTGTTCTATCTTTCTGTCTTTTCATACTGTTCATGGGGTTCTCAAGGCAAGAATACTGAAATAGTTTTCCATTCCCTTCTCCAGTGAACCACATTTTGTCAGAACTCTCCACCATGAGCTGTCTGTCTTGGGTGTCCCTAGTTTCATTGAGTCAGACAAGGCTGTGGTCCATGTGATCAGATTGGTTAGTTTTCTGTGATTGTGGTTTTCAGTCTGTCTGTCCTCAGATGGAGAAGGATAAGAGAATTATGGAAGCTTCCTGAAGGGAGAGACTGACTGAGGGGAACTGGTTCTAAGACTATGCATGTGTACATTCTTATTATTGGACTGCTTTTACTCTCTGAACTCAAATTCCTCCCACAGGAATCTAATGCTGGGTGAGGCTTTGTGGCATTTGAATGCCAGCAAATAGCTGAAAGCATTAGATGAAAACAGGGAACTTCCCAAGCAGTGAGAGGCTGCCTGATTTTCCACATAGCCCCTTTGTCATATTTATCTCTGGAAGGCTTTGCAATAACAATTGTCACTTTAACCAGAAACATCCTCCAGCCAAGAAGCCCGATTCTTCCCAAAGACAACCTATTTCACGACCTTGAACTTTCTAAACAAAGTTCACAAACTCAGGCTTAGATCGAAACTCAGGTTAGATCAAAACTGAAAGAAGAGAATTGCACTCTATAATAAAGTAAAAGAAAATTTTTATAATTTTCCTATGCAGCCCATGTGGGGACAAGGCTTGTGAAATGAGGGGAAGATAGGTCTGGGGCCCCAAGGGTGAGAGATGGCTAATTCAGGATGTGAGAATGGCTTACGTATTTTTAAGAACACTGCTGGCTTATACTAATTTTAAGATGTTTTCTGTTCTATGTTCCAAGTTTCTTCCTCTCCCACCATTATCCTCACTGTTTACTCTAATCCTATTACATAAATCTTGTCAATTATGAGTGACATATTGAAGAAATTAATTAACTAGATTTACATTTGGGTCAACATGGGGGAGAAGTGAATACCAGATAGGGGTAATGAGATAAGCAAGTTTGAGAATACATCAGAAGAACACTGGGACAAAAGATGAGTAGGAGAAAGATACTCTTAACTATCTCCTCCCCATCTCCCATTGCCATGGAGGAATCTTCAAAATATATAGAAGATGGGGATAAAGAATTTGAGTTTGGAGCATTCTTTTGAAAGTTCTGGGTTTAGACATCCTTTTAAAATATTTCACTACAGAGTGACTCCTTGCAGTCTGGCAAAGTTAGTGGATATCCAAGAGGATAAAGAGGATATCAGCTTTATTTTTGTGTTAAGCAATCATTTTCTTTATTTTTAAATACACAGATTTCACACACAGAAAATAAACACAATAGAAAATAAACTCTGTTGGCTATGCTTGTAAACAAAGACCATCAAGTAGATCTATTTTTAAGGTAATTCATTTAGCTTGTGTATTTCCAGTTCACTTGGATGTTCTGTAAAATGTCAATTTAAGTTTGGATCCTGTAGGATTCTGGCTTCTCAATTTTGTATTCACATTATTTTGTTGTTAGAGCAAGAAGCAAATCTAGCAAATTTTACGAACAACCTGCTTCAACTTTGGGATTTGTGGATGAGTAATAAAAATGCCTGGGCTAGTTATTCCCAGTCAAAGGACCCCAATTTATGCTCCAAATTGTTTGCGATCCCACAAATCACTCAAAGAAACAATTTGGGGAGGGATGCTAGAGATGCAGAGCTGAAAAACTGAGGGTAGCCAATGTAGTTATTAAGGACATGGGCTTTGTAGTCAAGTAGATCATGGTTCAAATCCTCATTCTTACTAATTGTGCTCATTATGTTGCTTTACCTCCCTGAGTCCCAGCTTCCATCTGCAAGGGGGAGTAATGATCCTAAGTTGGTCTCGAGAGTATAATGAAATGCATTTGGCATAGTTCTTGGCTTATGAAATACATTCAACTATAGTAGCTGCTCTTTGATTATTGAGAATATTTAGGCCCATGCTGGCTTGATCAAGGCACATAACTCATTAGTTAGAGTCAGAGCTGGCATTAGATATTCCAATTCTGAATCCAGCTTTCACTCAATTACCTTGTGAAATTTCTCACAGCACTTGCCAAACTGCGATTCAGATCTACCTTGTATGTCTCTGTGCTCACCTGGGAGACAAGATGATGCAGACAGACATAGCTAAATGGGTTTGTGGAGCAGTGGATGAATGGACACATGCTGTGCTGGCAAGCTTACTGGGAAGCCTTTCTTTCTCCCTTCTTGATTCTGCCCTTCCCGTCGAAACCAAGCACTCTCACCTGGAAACTATGCATCTCCTTTGAACACGATGCTCTGCCATCCATCCTACCCTCCCTGTTTACCTTCCTCAGACCTCTACCTAGTGCTTTGTAATGAAGGAGAACACTGTGATGCAGTGGAAAGAACAGTGAGATGAGTTCTGTTACAGACATTCTATAATGGTTTATTATTCTAAAAATGAGGGAATTGGGTTATGAAATCTCTCTTGAATAAGCATATATAAATCTATGAAAAGGAAGAAGTTAAGACATGCCAAGTATACAGATCTATTTGATAAAAAAATTTAAAAATCTATTAAATAAAGATCTATTTAAACTGTTGTTTGATGTTTCCTTGTTTTATGAAAATGGAGAAAAAGGCAGTGTAGTCATTTTTCAAAAAAAATTTATTATGCTGGGCTGAATTTCAAAATTATATTAAATAAATGGCTTTTGGACAACTTTTAAAAGATAATAGGAACAAATATATATTTACTGGGTAGGTTTTTGCATGGAAAGTAAATAATTTCCTGCATAAAATGCATGTGCTAACCCTCTTCTTTAGGCCAAGATTTCTCAGCTTCAGCATTATTGAAATTTGAGGCCAGAAAGTGCTTTGTTGTGGATGTTGTCATGTATGTTGTAGAATATTTGGCAGCATCCCTCTCCTCTCCCCACTAGACACAGTAGCACACCTCCCCTCCCTGCAATTATGACAACTAAAAATGTCTAAAATATTACCAAATATCCTGTGCAGGAGATACATTTGTCCCCTGGCTGAGAACCACTGCTTTAAGCTCGTGTATTGAAATTTTTTCTGCTCTAAATCAATTTATTTCAGTTATATTAGGATAAGCAAGGTGGGGTTGTAGTAACAAACTCCACATGTCAATAATTTAATTTATTTCTTATTCCAAGGCAGCCGAGCTTCATATAGTGATTGAATGGCCCAGGTTGCTTCCATGTGAGTTCCCTGGTCACAACAGGAGGCCTCTGTGATTATGGAAACATACTATAAAAACACACAGAGAACTCACACCAGTTCTTATGTGCTCTGGCCCAGAAGTGACACACCTGTCTTATATCCAAAGGTCATGATGAGATCTAGTCCCATAGCTCTTCTGAACTTCAAGGAGCCCGTAGAATATCAGGAGGCATATGGACCATTTGGCAAAAATTGTTTACCACAACAAATGTTCACGACTTGGAGAATTGACTGTATATGGAGAAGCCCAGAGGGAATTTTCCATTTATTTGTTATCTTTCACCTTAGACAAGGCCACTCACAACTAGAACAGAACCAGAACTAGCATGTCCTCAAATTCTACATGCTACTCTTTTATTATTTATTAGATAAATGCTAATGCTTCATCATGATGATATTTAGTTGCATTATTCTACCTCTTTTTCTTCAAATGAAAGTCCCCAGAGAATCCTAAAAGATAAAGCAATTAAAAGTTGAGCTGGAGTAATTGAAGTGGGGATGGTACCTTGTTCTCCTTGGCCTCCAAATTCATGCATAAAGAGACCATTGAGCATAGTTAGCAAACCTATATTTATAATATTTTAAAACACTTACTCTGAATAAATACAGCTCATCTGATCTGGTTGTAATAGTTGGTACACTGCTTGAAGAAAGGCAATGGGAAGGGATATGTGAGCATCCTTCCCCATAGGCTAGGAGAGGTCTGATTTCTCATTGACTCAGCAGTCACTTGTGGCTGACAAGGCTGAGCAGCAGGTTATTGTTGACCCAGATGGCACACTGGTACTCTTGCTGATGTTCCTGCCTTATGTCCCATACCTCACCCCATCCATTGTCATCTTCCTCAGCTAGACCTTTCTCCTGTTCTTTGGTACATCCTGTCTCTCAGGATGAGCTGCTCAAATTTGCATCCTCTCTTCTCTAGTCCTCAGCTCACTCACAGCCTCCCTCAGAAACTCAGATTTGCCTTCCACTTTTGGAGGGATCAAGGCAGGTCCTCCAAAGGCCATATGGAAGCTCTTCCTCCTGAAATTTTCTTTCACCTTCCTGGTCCAACTTTGTTATCAACCTTTAACCCTCCCCCCTAACTGGATTTTCTGGATACCTCTGTCTTTATGATCCTTTCCTTCTGGGACAGCATTAGCAACAATATCATTTGGTATCATTTGATTAAAAAATGACAGGTAATTTGTTTGCTATAGTTTCTTTTCACTGATACTGTCACAGCATCTTAGAACTGGAGAAAAAAGTTAGTGCATCTGTGTTGAAGTAGCATACTATA
The DNA here is from genome assembly GCA_007570785.1 of Antilocapra americana. NCBI lineage: Eukaryota > Metazoa > Chordata > Mammalia > Artiodactyla > Antilocapridae > Antilocapra > Antilocapra americana. The sequence continues at coordinate 12,685,935 of ML660204.1, read as the reverse complement.
ATGGCTTAAGGATACACATTTCTGGAGTCACACTGCTTTGGAATGATATACTTCAGTATGATCAAAAAATTAAATTAATTAACTAATTTTTTATTTCTTTAAAAAGTGTTTTTGGCTGTACTGGATCTCCATTGTTACATGGGCTTTTCTCTAGTTCCAGGCAGTGGGGGTAACTCTCTAGTTGTTTTGCATGGACTTCTTACTGTGGCATGGGCTTAGTTACTCAAAAACATGTGGGATCTTCCTGGACCAGGGTTGAACCCACATCTCCTGCAGTGATGAGTGAAAGCTGCTCAGTGGTGTCCAACTCTTTGTGACCCCATGGACTATACAGTCCTTGGAATTCTCCAGGTCAGAATACTGGAGTGGGTAAGCCTTTCCCTTCTCCAGGGGATCTTCCCAACCCAGGGATCAAACCCAGGTCTCCTGCATTGCAGATGGATTTGTTACCAGCTGAGCCACAAGGGAAGCCCAAGAATGCTGGAGTGGGTAGCCTATCTCTTCTCCAGGGGATCTTCCTGACCCAGGGATCAAACCAGGGTCACCTGCATTGCAGGCAGATTCTTTACCAACTGAGCTATCGGGGAAGCCCTGATACATTGGTTTTGTAAGCTGCTTGAACTTTAACACATTACTCAGGTCCACTGTCTCCATTTCCTTATCTGTAAAATTGTAATAATAATAGTATCTACCTCATAAGGTTATAATAATGCTTTTTAAATAGTTAATATTTTTAAAGCATTTAAACAAGTGCCTAAGCCCAGCCTGATGATCTGTGATGACCCAGAGGGGTAAGATGGGATGGGGGAGGGAGGCTTAGGAGGGAGGGGATATATATATATAAAAATATATATATAAATTTTATATATATATATATATAAAATTATGGCTGATTTGTGTTGTTGTATGGCAGAAACCAGCACAACATTGTAAAGCTGTCATCCTCCAGTTAAAAAAAGAGTTGAACCCAGAAAAGAATAAACAGTGCTTAAAATTTAGCATATACTATGTAAGTGTTATTAAATTATGACAAATAGAAAAATGTATCAGTATCTCCATTATAGCACAAAGGCAATCTGCTATGTCCTAGAGAATTCTCAATAGAGGGCCCCATTATTATTCTAGAGAAGTAACAGAGGCCAGCCAGAAAATTCTGGTATAACAGGTTAGCTACTAAAACATGCCAGGTTGTTTGCCATCTCTAGCATGTAAAAGTGAGTTTGCTAATTGACATTCTTTTGTAAGGGAGAGCTTTCCTTTCTCTGGAATGAAGGGGTCTGACCATAACAATTTTGTCAGACTCATCAAGGAATGCTTTAAAAAATGAAATGTTAATGAGAAAGAGGACATTTATATAGTCTTAATTTAAAGTTATCTCTCTAGATTTTATACATTAGTTACAAATGGAAACAGAGTAATGGACAAAACCTGGTTAACACCATGATAACTATGTAATCAAAGATCATGTCATTAGCAGTGGGACAAACTAATATTAGATACGCTTTAATGGGGGTATAGTGAGACGAACACATCATTTGTGTAGTATCCCTGCCAAATTTTCATGAACTGACATAATCCTAGGAAATTTCAGATCAACTAAGTAAGAGATAAGCTATAAAATCATAGTCCTCTCTTCATTCAAAGTGTTGTGAATATCATGCTGGTAAAGAAAGACTGAGGAACTCTTCCTAGGAAAGGAAGCTAAAATGATATGACAGTTAAATACCACCCGTGATGCTGGACTTAGACTGAATTTTTACTTGGTGCAGGGAAGAGGAAAATTGCTATAAAGGACACATGGATGAGTTGGTGAAATTTAAATATATATTATGGATTAGCTGTAATATGAATTATGGAATATTTAATCAATGTTACATGTCCTAATTATGATAATTATATAGAGTAAAATTATGCCCCTATTGTTAGGAGATATATACTGAAATATTTAGGAAAACTCTACACATGGACATCACCAGATGATCAACAACAAAATCAGATTGATTATATTCTGTGCAACCAAAGATGGAGAAGCTCTATATAGCCAGCAAAAACAAGACCAGGAGCTAACTGTGGCTTGGATCATGAACTCCTTATTGCCAAATTCAGACTGAAATTGAAGAAAGTATGGAAAACCACTAGACCATTCAGATATGACCTAAATCAAATCCCTTTTAATTGTACAGTGGAAGTGAGAAATAGATTTAAGGGACTAGATCTGATAGACAAAGTCCCTGATCAACTATGGATGGAGATTTGTGACATTGTACAGGAGACAGGGATTAAGACCATCCCCAAAAAAAAGAAATGCAAAAAGCAAAATGGCTGTCTGAGGAGGCCTTACAAATAGCGATGAAAAGAAGAGAAGTGAAAAGCAAAGGAGAGAAGAAAAGATATTCCCATCTGAATGCAGAATTCCAAAGAATAGCAGGGAGAGATAAGAAAGCCTTCCTTAGTGATCAATGCAAAGAAATAGAGGAAAATAACAGAATGGGAAAGACTAGAGATCTCTTCAAGAAAATTAGAGATACCAAGGGAACATTTCATGCAAAGATGGGCTCGATAAAGGACAGAAATGGTATGGACCTAACAGAAGTAGAAGATATTAAGAAGAGGTGGCAAAAATACACAGAAGAACTGTACAAAAAAGATCTTCACAACTCAGATAATCACAGTGGTGTGAACACTCACACTCAGCTAGAGCAGACATCCTGGAAGGTGAAGTCAAGTGGGCTTTAGAAAGCATCACTACAAACAAAGGTAGGGTAGGTGATGGAATTCCAGTTGAGCTATTTCAAATCCTAAAAGATGATGCTGTGAAAGTGCTGCACTCAATATGCCATCAAATTTGGAAAACTCAGCAATGGCCACAGGACTGGAAAAGGTCAGTTTACATTCCAGTCCCAAAGAAAGGCAATGCCAAAGAATGCTCAAGCTACTGCACAGATGCACTAATTTCACACACTAGTAAAGTAATGTTCAAAATTCTCCAAGCCAGGCGTCAGCAGTACATGAACCATGAGCTTTCAGATGTTCAAGCTGGTTTTAGAAAAGGCAGAGGAGCCAGAGATCAAATTGATAATCTGCTGGATTATCAAAAAAGCAAGAGAGTTCCAGAAAAACATCTACTTCTGCTTTATTAACTATGCCAAAGACTTTGACTGTGTGGATCACAATAAACTGTGGAAAATTCTGAAAGAGATGGGAATACCAGACCATCTGACCTGTCTCTTGAGAAACCTGTATGCGGGTCAGGAAGCAACAGTTAGAACTGGACATGGAACAACAGACTGGTTCCAAATAGGAAAAGGAGTACATCAAGGCTGTATATTGTCACCCTGCTTATTTAACTTATATGCAGAATACATCATGAGAAACGCTGGGCTGGAAGAAGCACAAGCTGGAATCAAGATTGCCAGGCAAAATATCAATAACCTCAGATATGCAGACAACACCACCCTTATGACAGAAAGTGAAGAGGAACTAAAAAGCCTCTTGCTGAAAGTGAAAGAGGAGAGTGAAAAAGTTGGCTTAATACACCACTCACACCAATGGATAAATCAACTAAACAGAAAAGTAACAAGGAAATTCAAACTTTAAATGATACAATAGACCAACTAGACCTAATTGATATCTATAGGTCACTCCTTCCAAAACAAGGAATTTCACTTTTTTCTCAAGCGCACACGGGACCTTCTCCAGGATAGATCACATCCTGGGCCATAAATCT